>QJPP01002278.1:0-86355 GCA_003996215.1 Jaltomata sinuosa
ACCTCTATAGTAGCCACCCTCAACTTAGGCTGATTGCCTGCGTTGAGGTGCACGGTGTCCAAGGAAGGACCAGGGCCAAAATAGGGATTCAAAGTTAAACAGGAACGGTGACAGGTTATTGAAAGAACAAGGTCAATTATGGCTCAAACAGGGTTCAAAGGGATTATTTATATTTGGACGGTCTTTTAGGTTAAGTGGACTGCACACAAAAAAGGGCCTGTGATCCTTTCCTAAGCAACCAAACTTCGAACTTAACAAAATAGACCGGGCAAGTTCTAGATGCATGCACAGAGTAAGAATTTATAACAATAATCTCACACGCTCTTGGCACCAAAAAACTATATCGCTACCAACTATCAAACAACCGCTCGGCTTAAGCATACTCATTCTAATCATAATCACACAATGACCTTCGAGGATCCAGACAGTCAATCGTTTCAACATAAGTACAAAACCAGAAATTTTTTAAAAGGGCCTCGTTTTTAAACAAAAAAATGCCATGCTTGCTATAGACACTACAAAACAACTACAAAATTTTAAAATAACAACCTAAACATGCCGGTTCTACTAGATAGCACACCGGAGGGAAAAGAACTCGGCAACAAAAACCCTCGGTGGTGACTCACAGGTTTCCCCACACCCTCAACTTAGACTCATGCATTGTCCCCAATGCATACATATGAAAACTAAAAACTGTGAGAATGAAGGAATACCTGTGAAGTCGATATGACTCAGATTCTGGAACGATGTTGGAGACCGCCAGGGTCTCCAAAACAGGAGAACTCGATGGAGTGTGGCGTTCCAGCTTCCTCTTTGGGCTCCATCGCTAGTCGCGACAATTTCTTTGCTCTTTCTTTAAAGATTCTCTTGCGGTGTTTTCATTTTCTGGATCTATTTTCACCGCTTTCCTTTACCTGCTCGTCCTCTTGCGATCGCGACCTTACTTTCATACCGGCTCGGGTTTCCAGATAACCCTTCTCCTCAGGATACACATCCGCAGGGACTTTCTCAATAACCTTGATGACCGCGACCACCCTCATGTCACTTGGTTGCTTCATCAATTTGGACACATCGAACTTGACCACTTCATTGTTTAGCCTAAAGGTCAGTTCGTTTCTTTCCATGTCAACCAATGCTCTAGCCGTGGCTAACAAAGGTCGTCCCAAGATTATGGGAACTTCAAAATCTACTTCGCAATCCAAGATCACAAAGTCAGCTGGGAAGATAAGCTTACCGATCTTTACTAGCACATCGGACAATATTCCCACGGGCCGTTTTACTGAATGGTCAGCCATCATTACTCTCATGGACGTTGGTTTAGGAGCTCCCAAACCCAATTGTTTGTAAACTGCTAGTGGCATCAGGTTGATGCTAGCACCAAGATCACACAATGCTCTTCCGAAGTTGAGCTTCCCGATAGTGCAGGGGACAGTAAACGCACCTGGGTCTTTCTTCTTTTCCACTAATGATCTTAAAGAAATAGCGCTGCAGTGGTGAAGGTTATCTTCTGGTTCAAAGCTTACTGACCTCTTCTTGGTGATCAAGTCCTTCATGAACTTGGCATATCCGGGCATTTGTTCAAGCGCTTCCACCAATGGGATGTTTATTGATACTTGCTTGAGCATGGTCAGGAAGTTCAGGAACTTACCATCTTCTGCTTTCTTCTTGAGGCGTTGTGGGAAAGGAGGTGGTGGTCGAGGCATCATAGTTGGAAGCTTTTCAGCTTCCTTGCCTTTCTCCGCGGGTTTTGGAGTTTCCTCCTCTATCGCCTCTTCATCATCTGCAACATCACCTTGAGTCTGAATTATCGGATATGATTCCGGTAATATTTTTCCGCTTCTTGTGGTGATCGCCATACAGCTTGCGTCATTCCTCGGATGAGTGGTGTCGCTCGGCAAGGTACTTGTCTTCCTTGGGTTTAGAGATGCCGAGATGTGGCCCACTTGCTGCTCTAATTGCTTGATCGCGGTGGAATGTGACTCCACTACCTGACTCAATGTTGATAACTCAGTCCTCATTGCCTTTACCCCAGAGTCAGTCGATTCCACCTTCAGCAGCATCTTAGCCATCATGTTCTCGAGTTTGGACGTCCCTGCCTCGTTGCTAGCTTTGTGCCGATTACCAGGTGGTACATACAACCCACCTCTATCAGTGTTATTCCTCCAGTTTCCTTGGTCGCGATCTCTGTAGCCGCCTTTATCATAGTAGTTGTCCTTCTGATAGTTCCAACCTTGGTTTCCCTGGCCATTGGCCTGGAAACCCTCCAAATAATTCGCCTCCTCTTCAGTTTCCAACTCTGCTGTCCTACCTTGGGAACCAACGGCTATTACCTTCTCCATACCTCCTGAAAACAAGTGCTTTGTCAGGAGGTCCAACTGCGTTTTCAGATGCGCCATGTCTTGGTCGCGTTCCTCCTCTTTTCTGCGCTGTTCCGCTAACACACCAACTGCATAAGTACTAGCTGGTACCTCTGAATCACGTGTATGCCAGGCCCTGTTGGTTTTGGTGAGCCTGTCCAAAATAGCTGTGGCATCGGCAAAAGTGCGACCTATAAACGCTCCACCTGCTGCGTTGTCCAACGTCGGCTTGGTAGCCGAATTGAGTGCCCTGTAGAATGTCTGCATCAAAAACTCATCTTTCAACTGATGGTTCGGGCATTGTGTTAGCTTCTTCTTGAATCGCAGCCAGGTCTCGTGCAATGCTTCGTGAGGTTGCTGCCTGAAATTGCTAATCTCGTCCCTCAACTGTATCATCCTAGAGGGAGGAAAGAACCTTTCTAGGAAAGCTCCTTTCAACTCTCCCCAAGTTGCGATAGAGTCGGGGGTCAGTTCTGTCAACCATAATGCTGCCTCATCAGATAGAGACAACGGAAACAACCTGAGCCTGATCGCTGTCTGACTCACGCCCGGCAGTTCAAACGACTTGCAGATACCCACGAAGTTCATTAAGTGACGGTTTGGATCGTCACCAGCTGCTCCACGGAATACTCCTCTCAAGTTCAACAGCTGAATCATCGTGCTAGTGATGTTGAACTTGGCTCTGGGCAGTAGCGGTGGAACAACAATGGCGCCCGTAGCGCCAACTCCATCTAAATCGTTATCCACATCATGCAACTCAAGATCGTGCTGCAGACCTCCAGCATTCAAATTTTGTTGGGCCTGCAGTTCTGCAGCGAGCCTTGCTGCCTCTTGTTGTGCGGCCATATTCTGCCTTAACGTTCTAGCAAGCTCAGGGTTGTAAGGTAATGTTGATTCACCCGAGCGCCGAGTACTTGGCATGCACAACTCTGTACCCTGTCAAAAACAAAAACAACAAAAAAACGTAAAAGCAGGAAAGTATGACTAAGAGTCAAATAAACACACCAGACTTAATTAACAACCGTATTCCCCGGCAACGGTGCCACTTTTTGATAATGGTTCCAAATTACAACTCCAATTACGAAGCGTAAGCGGTCGTCGTCAAATATAGAACCCAACAGAGGTTGGGGTCGATCCCACAGGGAATAAGGTGCAAATTAAATCGATAGTGAATCAAATGACTAGTAGTCGATAGTTTTTGGTAAATTGGGGGGTGTTGTGTGAACAATATTTTAACCAAAGCAAATAATAATGCGCGATTAATAATCAATATGAGAGTGAACTAGGGAAGTGTTCACCATGGCGTCGTGACAATTTTGACTCAAGGCTTGACCGGGTTCTCTCTATATGCATATCACGATGTGATTGAATTCATGGGTTGTCTAAACGTTTCTCAACCAATTAGACAAATTTCCTGTTCAATTCTCTCGAACTTGAAAAGGTAAACTTTATTGTTTCAATCCTAAACATCAAGTAGATTAATCTAGTTACAACATTAATCATGAGACGAGAGTTGGTAGTCTCGAATCCTTGTAGTTAATCAAATTTCCCGGTTTTAATCTCTTTACTCAAGCAAATTAAACCTAGGCATGTTCTAATGTTTGCAACCACTAGAAAACGTTAGTAAGTGAATGATTAACCACGTGACAACATAAAGATTGAACCCTACACTACCCGGAATCTATATTGCTACTTTTGCCATGGCTCCCACAACCCTAGTTGTGGGAAGTTAGTTACTCATGTTTGCAAAACGAAAGAATGAAGAAATAGTATTCATAATAATAAGAAAGAGTTCTTACGAAAGAGATGAACACAAGCTTCAAGGTTTTCAAGAACAAGAGTCTAAAAATCCCAAGAACGTTCAAGAACAAGATGATCAAGAAGACAAACGTGATTGTGTAGTGTTTTCCTCTCGAATTCTCGCTCAAAATAATCCTAGAACTATTGGGTAATGAACTTTTAATCCATCCTCATGAAATAACCTAACCTAGGGTATTTATAGGAGTCCAGGAAATAAACTCAAAAACGTTCGGAATCCGCGTCGCGCGTACTGTCTCAACTTGACGGTCTGGGTGACGGACCGTCGCATGCTTGACGGACCGTCACAGTGGCCGTCGCCACTAGGCAGTGTGCTGCCTCATCTTGACAGTCTACTTGACGGACCATCGCATGCTTGACGGACCGTCACAGTGGCCGTCACCACTAGGCAGTGTGCTGCCTCAACTTGACGGTCTACTTGACGGACCATCGCATGTGTGATGGCCCGTCATGGTGGCCGTCACTCTTAACCAGTGGCGCTCTTTTGATCGTTTTTCCTTCCTTTTCTATGTTTGTCGCTATTTCCTGCAATTCCAACATAAAACATCAAAAACGATAACGGTTGCTTGCAAACTCACGATTAATCTTAGTTAAAGGAGTCAAATGTGCCGTAGAATGGCGGCACATCAACAGTAAATCAGGACGCTGCTTGAGAGGCAACTCACGATGTAATAGAAGTAGTTGTTATTTTTATTTTTTTATTTTATTTTTAGCGTCAGGTTTATTTTTATTTTTTGTATGTAGATTTGGTTAAGTCTGAGTACCTGAATTTGAGAGCTAAGTAGCTTGGCTGAAAACTTAGTGTGGGTTCATCCACACCTTAATGAAATTAAGAAATACATGCTATTAGCCAGGCCCTAGAAGGCCTCAGGGAGTATTCTTAACTCCCCTTATTTACTTTGTTTAATACTTTGGGGATAAAACATGTCTTTAAGTTTGGGGTGCGATATCTTTCAATAATTGTTCAGGGTGAAATATGCTATACAGTTTTATTTTAGTTTTTATTTTGGTTAAGAGAGTGTGTCATAGTTTTAGTGGTAATGAAAAAAAAAATGAGAAAAAAACAAAAAAATTACAAAAGGATTTTCTTAGCTTTTAGTTTCTTTAGTTTTTCTTTATTCCTTTAATGACTAATCTCTCCACCTACCGGGTTTTTTTCCGTAAGTTCTTTTCCGGATAGGGCACCATTGAATCGGAAATTTTTAAAATTTTTAGTTTATTTTAGTGGTTAGATTATTTTTGTTTTTAGTTTTTAGAAGGTAGAATGATCCTTGTAAGCTAGATCCTTAAGTTAGAATATCACTTCTATGAACATAAGCATGAATTGTTTGAAAGTTTTATGCAAAAATAAAAAGATAACCTTGTTTAAGAGACCTAAGTTCATTTTCATGACTGGTATGCATATTCTTAATATGAATTATTGGTGATGTATAAACTAGAAATCTACGTGATAGTATACTCGTGTTGAATGTGTGACATGTGTGATGTGAGGACTTAGTAAAATTCTGTGTATTCAATTGGTGTCTAGAACTTGCCTTGTGTGTTTTGTGAAGTGAAATAAAGTTAGTCATGTTTAGAAAGTGATAGAGGCAATTCTTTGATTAGCCATCCTTTTTATCTTCTCTTGTACCTACCCTCGAATGTCATCCATAGTAAGTCCGTTTGAGCATTTAGCCGAATTTCTTTGATAGCCACATATGTAGCCTAATCCTCTTTGTTCTTAGATCATATTTGATCCAAATAACTGTCATAGGAACTTGGTCTAATGTTAAGCTTTTAAAGGAAGTTAGAAAAAAAAATGAAGGGAAGGGTGAAATTATAAAAGTTGAAAAAGAAAAAAAGTTAATGTGTGAGCAAAAACAAAAAGTGTAGCATGAGAAATAAGAAAAGAACGAGAAAATATATTACAAAAAGAGAATTCGTGTTAAGTATTAACTAAACTCAATAAATAGGGAAGAAGAAAGGGGTAGAACAAAAGAAGAGTGATAGAAGTAGCTAAGAGAAGTCGGAAGTGCTAAATTGTGAAAATAAATGATGTATTAAAAGTGCCTAGGGAGGATTAGTCACTATTTTATCGAAAATATTCCTACATGTTCCTTAGCCTACATTACAATCAAATGAAGACATACTTGATCCTAGACATGAACTTTTTTGAATTAGTAAAGCAAGTACAGTAAAGGTAAGCTTACGGTTAACTTTTTTTGCATATGAATTTTTTTTATGAGCGTGAGAGTTTGATGCATCGTATGCCCATGTTTTAATACTATTTGAGTGAGAGGGCATTTATTTGATGTGAGGGCACATATTTTCTACAATATGCTTAAACATTTGATCTTTTATGTAGTGATTTCTACATTTCGTGCATACTTAGTTAACTCTATTCTTGAGGTTAAGATGTCTTGAGTAGATTGTCATGAGTAGGTTAAGAAGCTTGATGTTTATAGTAGGTGTGTTCTTAAATTGAGTTAACTAGTTTTGATTTGAATGGATTAAAAGAATTGTAGTTATGGGGTAGAGCTTACTCGAGGACGAGCAAGATTTTAAGTATGGAGTCTTGATTGAGGCTAAAAGTAGTGATTTTATGTTATAGATTGCCTCATATTGCACTTGTTTTAGGATGCTTTTGATCTTACTTTATATGAATTATGCTTACGTAGCTTATTTTGGTGTGTAGATTGAAAAGTAAAGGATTTTGCATGGATTTGGATTATTATGGAGCTTTAAAGTCTGTGTAGAAGCTGAAGAAGATGATTCGAAGCATGTCCATGGTTAGGAGATCAAGACAGGATCTTACCAGAGTCAAACTGGTAAAAAAAGGTGAAAAATACAATACAGGAAGGCTCTGGGCGCCGCCGCAGGTGCCCCCGTAATGCAATGCACTAGAGTGAATGAGGGGGCTACAAAATAACACTATGGCGCCACCCTAAGTGCCACACATGGGAAGGCCATAGGACATTTTATAGCCTAGTTCGATTGAGAATGGTCTTTTCGGACCTAAACCGGCTCGGAACCCCCTTAAACCCTATAAATACTACTTCTTAGTCATCATTCATTGGTTTAGACCAGAGGGAGATGCACGCACAAAGGGTAAGATCCACACCTAGGTTTTTCTTCTCTTTTCATTACTTTTCACCATTGAATCTCTATCTATTCATGAATTCATTATATTGTAATTAGTTCATGAGTAGCTAACTCATAGTATCTAGGGTCGTGGTTAAACTGATGAAGTTAATGGTTTGAATATCATACTGTTTGATTTGATTTCCATTATTTTATCGAGTTACTTATCTTCTCTTGATCTTAATTGTTTGAAAGCATGACAACCTATCAAACACTATATATGGTGGGTAGTTTGGACTAGGAATAGGAAAATTATATACACAATAAGGGAAGGTAGAGCGTGATCTTAGAACTCTTAAGGGGGGAATGATTTTCTAACGCGGATAAAAATGTACCCGTTAGCCTTGCTTAGTTGATAGGAAGATAAATCACATGCACTTTACTATTGATAGACGACCATAGGAATATAAGCGTTAGGAATAGTCGAGTAGGCATAGAGACAGTTTAAAAAAATGCTCAATATCACGGATATCAACCCGCAACTAGTAACTCAGAAAATCAACTAAACGTATAATTTGAAGATCCTACTGGATTGTCAAAATACCATAATCCTAGGTCATCTCTCTAATCTAAATTTCAACATAATAATCTACGAGTTACTCCAATTTACTTTTATTTACTTTCAAAGCACAAAATCACTCTTTATTATCTGTCTCTTACTGAATAGCAATTATAAGAATTCAAACTAATTAATCAATTTGTCAAATTCCTGTGAGATCGATATCTGGACTTACAAGTCCTATATTACTTGTCAGAATACGTAAATTTGCGTGTGCGTTTGGATGAAACAATTCTCTTTTTGAGTTTCCAAAGAGAATATAATTTTATTTTGATGGTCATGAAGCATTAAAATAGTAAGCACAAGAATATAAGAACAACTAATATAATAAATAAATACTCGAATCAATCGTCTACTATAATAATGATGCAACTAGCTGCCATAATTCTAGAACAAAAAGTTTAACTCCACATAGATATGGAGAAATTACAATAATTTATCCAAAGAAAAACTAAAAAATAAATAATAAAGTTGAAGAAAAGATGAAACCAAAATTCTTTGGTCTCCACAGCGGCCGTAGCTCTTTCTAGGTTCAAACTTATGTAAAAAATATTATTATAGAATATATAGAATATTTATAGGTGTAGAAAAAAGCCCCAAAATAAAATAATTGAGTCCAAAATAAACTGAAAAAAAATAAATTCAGACTAGCTTTTCACCGCGCCTTGAACGCGCAGATCAGTAGTCGCACCACCTTTGCTTGAATTCACTGATTTGCTGCTGTCATCTTCAATATTTGACATGTGTCAGCATGTAAGTATCTCATTCTTTCAATTTCAATTCTGAACTTTGAATGTATTTATATATTATTGAATTCAATCCACTAAGCTGCCTATTTGATTTTCTTATATGATTTCTCATTTTTAATTTATTTCTACTCTAAATTTCTTCAACTTCATACGATTTTAATCCTACACGTCAAAAATTTAATATTAAGCATAATTCGTAAAATCAATACTGAAAAATGACAATGAAAAGACTATATATGAGATAATTAATGATCAAATATAAGTACTTTTAATCTCACATCAGAAAGCAACACAGACACAGTCGCAAAAATGATGTAACAAATAGTTTTAGATTATGAATAAAAAGACTATGCTTTATATTTGTTGTGCTCGTACCCTTCGTCGAAGAATATCGAGATAGACATTGAAAGGGATGAAACACCTTGATGTCCTTATTTAAACATAAGTGGGAGATATCCCAACATACAAGAGTTCCAAATATATTATACAGGTGTAATGACCCTCCAGGTCATTTTCTATTTTTCATGCTTTTTCCAAATTTTGAGCTTTTCCTCAGTGATTACAAGTCATTTATGACTTGTTTAGATTGACAGTTCGATGCCCGAGCTATTTGTTAAGTCGTTATAACCATTTTCCTGTTTTAAAACTTGAACTTAGGAAAATCCTTGACTTTGGTCAACTTGCTTGGTAAACGTGCTCAGAATTAAATTCTGATAGTTCTATTGGCTCCGGAGTGGGGATTTTAGTCTAGTGGGACCCTTGGTATGGGTCTGAGTACCTTCGATTTGATTTTGTGTTTTTGTCTATGTTTTCAGGTCAGTTTAGTTTGTGGGGTTGAATTTGGTCAACATTCGGAGAAGACGGTCTCGGATGAAAATTTCGTCAGCGCTGCTAGCTCCAAAATGTCAACTTTGGGCTAGAGGGACTTTTGGTTTGGATCCTGAGTCTTTCAGACTTATTTTTGGCCTTTCAGTTTCGTTTTGGTAAAGGTTGGCCTAGAGTTGGTTTTGGGCGTGGAGCTCACTTTTCTTTAAATCGACCTCCGTTGGAATTTTTATCAATTCTCTTAAGTCTAGAAAGTCATTTTTAGTTAAATAGCTCAGCTCATTTTTGTTCACAGGACCCCGAATGCATTCTCGAGGGTCCATCAGTTAAAAAGTTTGGCTAAAGCTTGGCATTGCAACAGCTGGTTGCTGGTATGGCGCCAAGGAGGGCGCCTGTCCACACCTGTACTGGCCTGTGTGCGCATACGTGCCTGACTAAGCTGGCAGGGCAGCGCACCTGCGGTGCCTTGGACATTATGGCACGATCGCTCCTGCAGTGCCTAGGTGTTGTGGCGTGCCTGCACCTGCGCGTGCATGGGCGCCCCTGCGCCTGGGCGCTGACAGCATTTAAGCTGTCCACCTCTCTAATTTTTAGTTCATTCCCCTCTCTTCACCAACTCATTTTTCCTCTATAAGCTTGAGCTCCAACCTCCAAATTCAACTCCAACTTTTCCCTAGGCGTGGTGGTGATTGTCGTTCTTGTCCTTGGTCGTTTCTTCCCTCTAAAGTTGTACGTTTCTGCCCTTGAAAATCCTTAATTCTCCATCTTTGGTTTCTCTTGAACTAGTTGGACCTCGGGGCTGTTTTGAGCCCCGAAATGAGTCCCATTTGCGCTCAACTTTTGGGCATGGGTTCCTTGACCCGTTGTGATCAAAATTGTGAATTTGTTCTATTTTGTTGCGCAGGCCCCGAGGGTCATTTTTCGATCCAATTTCCAGCCTGATTTCCTATATACCAATATGGGTGTCATTCTTCTTGTCTTGACACCTGGATTCTATTCTTGATAGCGTGACAACTTTCTGAGGCTGTTCAGAAGGGGAAGGCACACAAGTGATGATTCGTGTTTGCAGCTCGTCCCTGAGGTAGATTAAAATTTACTTTTCTAGACTGAGTTAGTTAGATTTTATATGATATATGTTACTGGAACGTTAGTTTGGACTATAGATAGAAATAAGTTTAAATCTTATAACTTGTAACATATTGGCCATTTCGTATCATAGATTAGGATTACACTTGTTATCCTTAGTCTAGGAGCTCGTAGTATTGTTATAGCTTGTATAGAATCCTTAGTATGCTTTTAGGAGGTTTTAGAGGTAGAGTAGAAGCTTGTAGTTGTTTTCATTGTTATGTTCCATTATTTTTGCTTTATTGTCGGTTTAGGTGTAACTGTGGACCCGAGGCCATATCTTAGATTTGGACGGAGTTTCCACGTCAGTTCTCTTGATTGGAGGGTGCTTGGTCTGGTTTTGCCTTGTTATGTTCTACATTCTCTAAACGTAGAAATTTACATGCTCATACTGCATTCTCATTCCTATCAGTACAACAACATATGACTTTTGAGGTTTTGGTTCCAAACTTAAGATTTACTATGATTACTGTGATTTTCAGACTTTAAAGGAATTATTTTGGGTCTTACTACTGGTTTTGGAAAGGAAATAAAAAATACTACTTTATGCTGGTTCGAGGGGTGTTCCCGAGCCCTTTTCCCCTTTTTCACTTATATATATATATTTATAGTCTGATGCGATATTACGGACCCCCGATGCATTATTCTGGGTTTTTACTTCCCATTTACATACATACATATATGTGCATAGTCCAATGTGGTATTTCGGGAGCCCGATATGGTATTTTGGATTAATACTATTATGCACTCATGCATCACAACATATTCCATTGCATTACATTGGCTTGAGTATATTTGGATTGTCGGTTTCCTGGATTGACTTGTTATTATTTCCTTCTTGTTGGTTCGGTTTTATAACTAGATTTAGGTGGATCCCTGTATCTAACTTACTTTCCTGTAATTTATATTATATATTATCTTTTTGAGCTCGGTCAGCCTATGATGCTTACTGGATACCCGTTGTTTTGGTATTGATACTACACTCTGCATCTTTTTTTGATGCAACACCTAGTATGAGCCACCCCCATTGACCCTCCCATCATTCGAGGTCTGTTGTAGTTCGGATCACGGTGAGTTCCCGGTGCCATGGAGACTTTACATGCTTTCCATTTATCATTTCTGTCTATATTTTGTATTTTGGGTAGACAGAGTCTGTTGTATAACTACTCTGTACTTTAGACGCTTTTGTATCGGTGACACCAGGTCCGGGTTGGTTCTTTTGTATATTTGGTCATCTTGGTCACTTTAGGGCCATTTATGTATATTTAGTACAGTTGGTATGTATATATGCTATTGGTCCTATTTCCCTTATTTATATATCTTCCGCTTTCTATATACAAACTGCTTTATTTATCTTCCGCGTGGTTTGGGTTAGCTTGCCTACTGGGGGTTATGTAGGAGCTATCATGGCCCGATTTCGGGTCTTGATAGAGTGGTATCAGAGCTCTAGATTCACCGATCTTGCCAGTACAAGAGCAAAGTGACTAGTACAGTCTCGTGGATCAGTTCGATGATGTCCATATTTAATCTGTGAGAGGCTATAGGACAATCCTAGGAAAGGTTCCATCTTGTTTGATTCCTTATCATGCTTCCTTGACTTGATCAACTTCTAAGTATCTTTGTTTCACTCTTTATCAGATGGTTCAGATAAATCAGCAGTGAGTGAAGATGAGGCCCCTACATCTGTAGTTAGAGACCCAACTAGGGGATGGGGTAGAGGTCGACGCAGAGGTAAAGATAGGGGTTGAGCTGCGATGCTAGCTCATGCCCAGACTAGGGTACCGTCACCAGAGCATGAGGTCAGGGTTGAGGAGGTTCAGTATGAGCCAGAGGGTGTGGGGCTAGCCCAACATCAGACAGGTTTCGTGGCTACTCCAGTGCTACAGGACACCTTGGTTCAGTTACTTAAGTTTCTCGAGGGTATGACTCCACCAGCAGCTTCACCCGCTACTCCGATTAGTTCCCAGGTTAGAGACGAGGCTCAGACTTCAGCTCAGGTGGCAGCACAGGGTTTTGAAGTGCATCCTGCTGCTGCGGCTCCCATATTTGAGGTATTGACAATCCCTACAGTTGCTCCACCTATTCAAGCCAGGCCCGTTACGTCTTCTGAGGAGCAGAAAATGCTTGGTAGGTTTCTAAGATTGGGTCCTCTGAGGTTTTCACGTGCTTCTAGGGAGGATGCATACGAGTTTTTTACTAGTTGCCAAGAGAGATTGTATATTTTGGGGTTAGTTGAGTCACACAGAGAATATTACACTGCGTTTCAGCTGGATGGTCCAGTGAAACAATTGTGGAGGTCATATGTAGCTTGTAGGCCAGCCGGTTCACCTCCCTTACTTGGGCCCAGTTCTCCGTAAATTTTCTGGAGAAGTATTACAATGTAGCATGAGAGAGCAGTTGATGGATCATTTCTCTGAGTTGGAGCAAGGCTCCATGTCCGTTTCTGAGTATGAGATTCGCTTCAATCGGTTGTCTAGGCATGCCACTATGATTCTGCCCACTGAGCATGAGAGAGTACGCCACTTTGTCCGAGGTTTGACTTTGCAGCTTTGCTTGTCTACAAAGGGTATGGTAGCATCAGGTCAGTTCTTTCTGTAGGTAGTAGATCATGCCCTCACTATTTAGGGCGTACTTTGAGAGGCACAAGGGGGCAGCGATAAGAGGCCCCACTATCAAGGCAGTTTCAGCGGTTCACAAGCCCGGGATAAAGGCCACTTTAGTAGGGGTCAGCATAAGCAACATTTCTAGTCGAGCTGGCCTGTTCAAGCGGCATTACAGAGTGCTGAGGGTCAGAGTAGCTAGAGTATTGTTCATGCTCCACGAGGTGCTCATTCATGGTCCACAAGTCATGGTGGTCATTCTAATTCAGTCGGGTCTTCACAGTGGAGTATGTGTGGCCGGGGTTGTTTTGAGTGTGGTGAGATAGGCCACTTTTCTAGAGAGTGTCCATCAGTACAACACCCTAGACGACAGGATCAAATGGTTTAGGCCCCCAGGGCTCCAGCACCACAAGCCAAAGGCAGTGTACAGGGTAGTAGGAGTGGTCCCCATGGTACTAGAGGTGGTCCTGAGTCAGGTAGATCATGTGGTCAGGGCCACAAGTATGCAGTTTCAGGCTGGACAGAGGCCGAGGCTTCAGATGTTGTCATCACAGGTATGGTTTCCGTCTGTCAATAGTCTACTTCTACTTTATTTGATCTGGGGTTAGTTGCATCCTAACGCACATGCAAGTGTGCGCGATCGTGCAAGCAATAAAGTGGCTCTTGCGAGACGAATGTTGATCCCACATGGACTTGGTGTTTAGAAAACAATCCAACTTAATTATTACTATTGAAGTTAAGAAAGTGTGATTCATAACCAAGAGTTTGAGCTTTGTTTTTGTAACTAAATACTAGAAATAACGATGATATGAAATTCGGATTGTAGACAATATATGGAGAGATCCTGTAACACTCCGAAATTCGATTCAACTTTTAAACTCAGAAACTTACTAAAATTTTGAACTTCCAGGGATCACGGGTCAAGTCCACGAGCCATGAAAGTTTCCATGAGCCTTGGAAGGGACTCATGATTTTAGTCATGCAGACCACCCTCAGGTCTGAGAACCACGGGTCAGTTCAATAGTTCGTGGATGTTTCCACGGGTCGTGGAACTAACCCGTGGAAATCAGACAGAGAGTGGTCAAGTCCCCTGGAACCATGAATTGGTTCTACGACTCGTGAAAGTTTTCATGAGCCATCCTGTTGATCCTTGGAAAGTTATCCGCAGCTGGAACTTTGGGCTCAAAAACCACAAGTCCAATCCACGAACGTAATTACTTTTGCGATCCGTGGAACCTGAAGTTGAGTTTTAATCTGCTTTTCTCTAATTAAATGCCAGGGGTATTTCTATAATTACCCACCCTTTTAACTCCTAAGTGAGGTCGTTTTGACCACTTTTAGTAGGGTTTTAGCCTATGACTCTCATTATCCCTCATTCATCTACTAAATTTGGAAAACAACTCCTTCAAGCTCCAAGTCTCAAGATCCAAGTTCAAACCTCATTTTCTTTTCAATTTCAGTTGGGTTAGGTTCAATCAAGGTATGTGGGTATTCAATAAGGGATTCCTTTCATCCTTATGCCCAAAACACCAAATTCTATTTTTGATTTCATGAACTTTCAAATTAGGGTTCTTACCCAAATTCTTTTGGGCTTTGCTATAAATTGTCTTCTCATGATTTTTCTATGAAATTTCTATTAAATTGCATGATTTTGCATGAGTTCTTACATGTGAACTCCTATTTCATGAATTGAAGGTTAATTATAGCAAATTCTACATGCATGAATTGATTCAAGAAAATTGGGGATTTGATAGCATGTTTTCATGAATTTCAAGCAAGTGCATGCCTAGTTCCTACGTTCTATGAAAGTATATGTTATTATGAAATTGAACTAGAGTCATGCACGTTTTCAAGTTATGAATTATTATGCAAGACAAGACACCCGATGTGCCATAGATGCTCATGAATTATTTTCTAAACTAAGGTTCGTGAGTAGTATGAAGATCCGGGTTATGAACATGTTTATGAACAAGCTTTGATATCTAGATATGTCACATGTATGTGTGCCCTACGCTATCTATGTTTTGAGAGTAGTATTTAGCACCAAGTGATGAGGGTTCTAGATAACCCAAATCCAAAACTACGTTGCCATCGTAGGTTGCCTTCCGTAGCTTATGAAAGGATCCTCATGACATGGTTCTAACCTTGGCTGGTTAGGACAACCTTTTTCAGTTAGGCTGCATGACACTGGAATCCATGTAGCTCAGCATGGTTTATGTCGGTTAAGAGAAACTCTCGTATGATTATTTTCAAGCTATGAAGTTATATGATACACTTTGAATCTTCACTTAACTTCATGATTTATATCTTATATATTGACATATGCTTATGCTATCTCTTTATTTGAATAAGCTCATTTTAAGCATGTTTTAAATATGTTTTATCATAATCGTGCATATCTCACATACTCAGTACATTTTATAGTACTGATGCATATTTGGCGCTGCATCTTCTTGATGATGCAGATTCAGGTTCCCTCCATCAGGCACGTGGCTAGAGACCGCAGGCCATTCCAGTCAGTGTTGGTGAGTCCTTATTGTTCAAGGGCTAGTTAATCAAGCAATCATGTTATAGCCTCAACCCTACAACGAGGGTGCTTAGACACTCATAATCTAATTCATGATTACAAAATTAATGTAGTTCATACAAGAATTAAGTAAAGAAAAAGTAGAGAATACGAACCAGGGAAGCCTCCTCCTTGTTTTCTTCCAATCCAAAACGTCTAGAGGTGTTTAAAATTGAAGCTAAGTGTCCTATTTATAGTGTAGGATAATTTTTAACCATCGGGACCAAGGTCTGTGGCACTCTGGCATCACGAAGGCCAGCCTCTGTGTCATGCCACTAAAATGGCATGCTGCCTTCGTGACACGGCCATAAAATGGCAGGCCACTGCCGTGGCACTTCCAAATCGCTGCTGCTCACTGGGAATTGCAGTCGTGAAGCTAGATTACCTCCGTGCCACACCAATAAAATGGAGCCTAACTTCCGTGGCATGGGTGTGTGTCTTGACTTCTCATTTTCACCTCCAACGCAAGCTTTCCACTTTCCTTTATGTCACAAATGGTTCGTAGATGTTTGTAGGCTTCAATTAGCTTCCATAGCTTCTACAAAGGTCTCCTACAATAACTCATAACACACATTAGTCCATACAACACAATAGATCTCATCAAAGCACACTAGAATAGGCATAGCTCAAGCTAGCAAAGCTAGTTTTCTCGTCTAAACTCTATTTGATCATTTTGACTCATGAATTTTTCCAAATGCATCCTAAACACTATAAAAAAGTATGTTAGCAACAAAGTACACACTTATATCCTAAATACCTCAATAGTGCCTCAAGTTATCCTCGCAACTAAGCTAAACATGCATAGACAATAACACTAAGGTGTATAAACACGCCTAAGATCACCACCCTACACTTAAAGCCTTGTTCGTCCTCGAACAACTTTCTACACTAATTACACCCAAGGAAGACTCCAACATCTCTATTACAACTAATATATTCAAGCTAGGACTATAACGACCATATGAATAGCAAGTTCTACATTCCGCATTCCATATTACAACTAGAATCACTTGAATACTACTTCAAAACTCCCTAGCCTCAAGAATGGACTCTAATTAGTTGGCAAGATCATGCACATTACTCAATAAAGAGATCATATAAGTCACCTAGCAATCATCAAACATGCGCCCTCACCACAAGAGAGTTACCTATATTTACTCACACACATGCAAGTTATCACAAGAATGGGCATATGAATCAACTTTCACTCACTCTCACAAAGAATTCACATGTCACAGGAGATGAACTATAGGCTTGCCCATAGTTTAGTACTCCACTAATGTCAGAATGTAAAAGATCAAGATCAAGTAAGACTTTAAGGATTGTAATATAGGCTAAGGGACAGGTAGGAACTATTTGGTTAAGAATAGTGACTATCTTTCCTAAGAACTTTAATACACCACACTTTACATTAAACTCATCTCCAACCAACCTATTTTACACCATTATTATCTTCCCAACTCTCTTTTGTTTTGCCCCCATCTTTTTAAGCTAGTTTACACATCTTTAGTAGGGAGTATTTTCTATCAACACATGAATTACTACTTTTGATCAATATTTCTTTTCATTTCATGACTCCCTGCCAATAAAAGATAAACCTTTTCAACACAATAAAAGCTCTTTCATTAGGGCTTCACTTCACTTTTCCCTTTTTCAATTTTACACTCCTCGACATCTTAATTTTTCAACTAAAGTGCTTAGGAGTTTTGGATCAAATTGGGGGTAATTGAAAGAAAAGAAATAAGCTATATCTGAGGCTACCAAAGAATAGGCTAATGGCTCAATAGGGCTAGCTAAGGTTATGCACAAAGGGTAGTAAAGAGGGTATAAAAGTTGGCTGTCAAAGAAATGCCTATATCATCTCTTAAACTTAACATTCTTTATTTATCTTTGCAAACACATGGGACAAGTTCTAGACACCAAAGTGCAATATGGAATAAAAAAATCTCACTCACACATGGCACATGTTCAAATCAAGTCAGCTACCTATAGACTCTCAACTAAGCAATTGCATAAATTCAAATTTAAGCCAACAAGAGTCAGCTAGGTGTCTCACAGTAGTCATTCAAATTTTCAAATCATGCCATAGATTTAAACACCAACTTGCAACAAGTAATCATGTGTAGCACCTAGCAAGAGCATCTCTATTTATTCCTAATGACAATTTTTAAAGTTACTCCTAAAAATCAAAAAGGATACTGGGTTCAAAAGGCTCCCCCTCGGAAAAGAACCAAAAAGAAAAACCGAGGGGTAGTTGAAGTGTGCTTATACTAAACAGACCAAACACAAAGACTAAAAACAAGCAAATATAAAATCTTTTTTGTAATTTTTTTTAATTTAATCAAAAACTTGCAAAAAAATAAAGATAGAAATCCTATAGCGCACTTCACCCTAAACAAATTAGAAGATTCTCACCCTACACTTAAAACCATACTTTGTCCCCAAAGTATAAATTAAACATAAAGTTAAAAATACTCCCTGAGGCCTCTAGGCCTAGCCAGTAGCATCAAGTTCATCAAAGGAGTCCGGAGGACCCCATACTTAGTGTTTTCCATGCTCCTTAGTTGCGATCTCAGCTACTCAGACTTGCCTTCGACCTGTCGACACAATACAAAAACAACACCAAGGGTGATACTAAAAAACAAAAAGAATAAAAATACTACCTTAACTTGGATTGCCTCTTAAGTAGCGCCTGATTTAATATTGCGGCATGACTTACATCACAACTTTCATTCCCATTCTCTCATCCTCTTCCTCCTACTTGAGGCCCACCTTCTCCTTCTTTTATGACCTCTCGTATGCTTACACTCGAGGTCTGTGGCCTTTCTTACATCCACCTTCTCTGAATTTCATTCATGTCCTTCAGGTTTAAGCTCATTTGTCAATTTGGGCAGCTCCATGAGAGATTCCAAAAAGGTAACTAGAGGTTCTCGCTTCTCCACCCCACACTCATCCACTTCCATAGCTGTGATCATGTATAGATCTTTGTAGTGTGAGGGTGTGTTGAGTGCTTTGTACACTTTGAAGACCACCTCTTCATCATTTAGTCTCATCTTAAGCGTACCCTATCTAACATCAATCAATGCTCCACCAATAGCCAAGAATAGATGTCCTAATATGATTGGTACCCTGTCATCTGCATCATAATCAAGAACAATAAAGTCAGCACGAATAATGAACTTACCAACCTTGATAAGAATATCCTCAATGATTCCTTCGGGGATCACTCTCGTTCTATTCGCCATCTGCATCACAACTGATGCAAGCCTTGGCTTCCCCAACCCAGAGTATTAAACAATAAAAGGGGCATCAAATTGATGCTTTCCCTCAAGTCACTCAAGGCTTGAACAATATCACTTTCACTAATTTGTATGGGGAGGGTGCAACTCCTAGGATCCTTAAGCTTTTTGGGCATCTTGCTCATCACCACTGAACTGCACTCTTCAGTAAGTGCCACAGTCTTAATATCCATCAAACTCCTTTTGTCGCCACCACATCCTTTAAGTACTTAGCATACTTAGGCATTCCCTACAAAACATCTAACAAAGGAAGGTTAATGTGAAGTTCTCTGAATGTGTCTAAGAACTTCTTGAAATAAGCATCCTCTTTGGATTTGATAAGCTTTTGAGGGAATGGCGGTGGTGGTCTGTCTTGAGTTTGCTCAATTGGATTTTTATTAGGGTACTCAGATTTCCCCATTTTGTCAGCTTCTTTGGACTCAGTTTGCTTAGAAGTGATCAACTCTTCTTGCACCTCATGATTTTTCTTTGGGGGTGTGTCAGTCAAATCTCTCCCATTCCTCAAGGTAATTTCCATCACTTGCTTTGGATTTTCTATATTACTAGGCAAGCCCCCTTGAGGACTTGCATTTTACGCCTGAGCTAACTGACCCATCTGCATCTCTAGATTCTTTTGAGCCAATTGCTAATTTTTGATATCAGCAGCCATTTGTTCTTGGTTGGCCATGATCTTTTTTAAGGTCTCTTCTATAATGCTGGCTGGAGTGTTTCTATGGATACCTTATTGCTATTGAAACTGTTGTGGTTGAGCCTGATTGAATGTGGTATCCAAGGATGGGATTATAGTAGATCTGGTGAAGAATGCAACAGTTCGTGATTGGGCTAGGCCTACTTCTCCTATCAAGGTTCATAGTTTTATCGGGTTGGTGGGTTACTATAGACGGTTTGTGAATGGGTTTTCTTTTATAGCAGCTTCATCGACTAGATTGACTCAGAAGAATGTTCCCTTCTAGTGGTCAGATGAATGTGAGCGAAGCTTTCTGAAGCTCAAGGTCTTGTTGACTTCAGCTCTAATTCTTACTCTTTCGGTCGAGAGACAAGGGTTTACCGTGTATTATGATGCTTTAGGTGTTGGTTTAGGTTGTGTGTTGATGCAACAGGGCCGAGTTATTACTTATGCTTCTAGAAAGTTAAAGGTTCACGAGAGAAACTACCTCATATATGACTTGGAGTTGGCAGTAGTAGTCTTCGTGTTGAAGATTTGGAGACATTATCTTTATGGCATGCATTGTGAGATCTTCACTGACCATCGTAGTTTTCAGTATATTTTCAAATAGAAGAATCTAAATTTGAGGCAGTGTAGGTGGTTGGAGTTGCTGAAGGACTATGACATATATATTCTTTATCATTCAGGCAAGGCAAACATGGTAGTGGATGCCTTGAGTTAAAAGGCAGTGAGTATGCACAACTTGGCTTTTTTAGTAACAGAGGAGCGACCTTTAGCTTGGGACATCTAGTCCTTGGCTAACAGGTTAGTTAGACTTGATATTTCTGAGCCGGGCCATGTTCTTGCTTGTGTTGAGGCTAGATCTTCCTTGTTGGAGCAAATTTGGGCGTATCAGTTTGATGATAAGAGATTGAGGATCATTCATGACAAGGTGTTGAGCGATGAGGATAGGAAGGTGACCTTGGATTTAGAGGGTGTTCTGAGAATCAAGGGTTATGTCTGCGTTCCTAGAGTTAGTGACTTGGTTAGACTGATCTTGGAGGAGGCTCATTATTAGATATTTTATTCATCCCGGGGTAGCTAAGATGTATCGTGACATGAGGCAGCACTACTGGTCATGTGGGATGATAAGGGATATTTTAGCATTTGTGTCTAGGTGCTTGAACTGTCAGCAGGTGAAGTTTGAGCACCAGAGGGTAGGTGGTTTGACTCAGAAGCTACCCATTCCGGAGTGGAAATGGGAGCGAAAAGCTATGGACTTTATTGTTGGTTGCCACGTACTTTGTGGATATTTGATGCTATTTAGGTCATTGTGGATAGGTTGATGAAGTCTGCTCACTTTCTGCCAATCTATACTTCCTACAGTTTGGAGAGGTTAGCTCAGATCTATATTTGTAAGGTTATCCATTTGCATAATGTACAAGTTTCCATCATTTCTGACCGTGGTACTCAGTTCACTTCACATTTCTGGAGGTGTATTCAGAGAGAGTTGGGTGCTAGAGTTGAGCTTAGCACAACTTTCCATCCGCAGACTGATGGTCAGTCAAAGTGTACTATTTAGGTTCTGGAGATATGTTGCGAGCCTGTGTTATTTATTTTGGGGGTCAGTAGGACTAGTGCTTAGCTTTGGGAGATTTTGCATATAGTAATAGTTACCATTCTAACATTTAGATGGCTCCATTCGAGCCTTTGTATGGTAGGCAGTGCAAATATCTAGTTGGTTAGTTTAATGCTTTTGAGGTTAGATCGTGGGGTATCGACTTGCTTTATGGTTCTATGGATAGGGTTAGGGTCATTCAGGAGAGATTCTGCACTGCCTAGAGTAGGCAGAAGATTTATGCTAACCGAAGAGTTTGAGATATAGAGTTCATAGTTGGTAACAGTGTGTTCCTTCGGGTGTCGCCCATGAAGGGCTTGATGAGGTTTGGGAGGAAGGGTAAGCTCAGTCCTAGGTCAATTGGGCCATTTGATATCCTTCATCGCATTGGGGAGGTTGCTTATGAGTTGGACTTACCTCCTGCTCTTTCTAGTGTTCACTCATTTTTTCATGTCTCTATGTTGCATCGGTATATTCCGGATGAGTCTCACTTGCTTCAGTGGGATTCAGTTCAGTTGGATGAGTCTTTATATTTTGAGGAGGAGCCTGTTGCTATTTTGGACAGGCAGGTTAGGAAGTTGAGGTCCAAGGAGATTCCGTTAGTTAAGGTTCAGTGGAGGCATTGTCCTGTCGAGAAGGCTACTTGGGAGATTGAGACTGACATACAGACCCGCTATCCTCGCCTTTACGAGTCTTCATCTACTATCCTTTCTCTTAAATTTTGAGGACAAAAGTCCTTTTGGTTGTGGATGTTGTAATGACCCTCCAGGTCATTTTATGTTTTTCATGTTTTTCCATATTTCAAGCTTTCCCTCAGCGCCTATAGGTCATTTATGACTTGCCGAGACTGACAGTTTGGTGCCTGGGCTATTCGTTAGGTCATTATGGCCATTTCCCTATTTTAGAACTTGAACTTAGGAAAATCATTGACTTTGGTCAACTTTCTTGGTAAACATGCTCAGAATCAAATTCTGACAGTTTCGTTGGCTCCGGAGCAGGGATTTTGGTCTAGTGGGACCCTTGGTCTGGGTCTGGGTGCCTTCAGTTTGGTTTTGTGTTGTTTTTTGTGTTTTTAGTCTAGTTTGGCTTGTGGGGTTGACTTTGGTCAACATTCAGAGAAGACAGCTTCGGATGGAAATTTTGTAAGCGCAATTTTCTCCAAAATGTTGACTTTGGGCTGAGAGACCTTTGGTTTGGGTCCCGAGGCTTCCAGACTTGTTTTTGGCCTTTGGATTTCATTTAGGTAAAGGTTGGCTTACAGTTGGTTTTGGGTGTTGGGCCCACTTTTCATTAAGTCAATTTTGTTGAGTCCAAAATGTCATTTTTAGTTGAATGATTCAGCTCATTTTTGTCCACGGGACCCCGAATGCATTCCCAGGGGTCCATTCATTAAAAAGTTTGGCTAAAGCTTGGCATTGCAACAACTGGTTGCTGTTATGGCCCCAAGGCGGGCGCCTGGCCGCACCTGCCCTTGCGCTCCTACGCTGGCCTATGCGGGCGTGCGTGTCGATCTGGGCTAGAAGGACAGTTGCCACTGTGGTGCCTTGGGTGCTATGTCACGGCCGCTCCTGTTGTGCCTGGGCGTTGTGGCGTGCTCGCACCTGCACGTGCACGGGCACCCCTGTGCTTGGGCACTGCCAGCATTTAAGCTGGCTACCTCTCTAATTTTCAGTTCATTCCCCTCTCTTCACCAACTTGTTATTCCTCCATAAGCTTGATCTCGAACTGCAAAGTTTAACTCCAAATTTTCCCTAGGTGTGCTAGTGATTGTTTTTCTGGTCCTTGGTCGTTTCTTGCCTCCAAAGTGGTACATTTTCTCCCTTGAAAATCTTTAATTCTTCATTTTTGGTTTCTCTTGAACTAGTAGGACCTCAGGGCTGTTTTGAGCCCTAAAATGAGTCCCCTTCGCGCTCAACCTTTGGGCATGGGTTCCTTGACCCGTTGTGATTAAAATTGTGAATTTTATTTTCTGTTTTATTGGGTCCCCGAGGGTCATTTTCCGACCTATTTTTTGGCCCGATTTCTCGTATACCAATGTGGATGTCATTTTTCTTGTCTTGACACATGGATTCTATTCTTGATAGTGTGGCAGCTTTCTGAAGCTGTTTGTAAGGGGAAGGCACACGGGTGACGGTTCGTATTTGCAGTTCGGCCTCGAGGTAGGTTACAATTTATTTTTCTAAACTGTGCTAGTTAGATTTTATATGATATATGTTACTGGAACGTTAGTTTGGACTGTAGAAAGAAATATGCTTAAATCTTGTAACTTGTAATATACTGGACATTTCGAATTATAGCTTAGGATTACTCCTGTTATCCTTAGTCTTGGAGCTCGTAGTATTGTTATAGCTTGTATAGAATCCTTAGTATGCTTTTAGGAGGTTTTAGAGGTAGAGTAGAAGCTTGTAGTTATTTTCGTTGTTATGTTTCGTTATTTTTGCCTTATTGTCGATTTTATGTGTAACTGTGGGCTCGAGGTCATAGCTTGGATTTGGACGGAGTTTTCAGGTCAATTCTCTTGATTGGAAGGTTTTTTGCCCGATTTTTCCTTGTTATGTGCTACATTATCTGAACGTGAAAATTTACATGCTCATACTGCATTCTCATGCCCATCGGTGCAACAAAGGATGATTTTCGAGAATTTGGTTCCAAATTTAAGATTTACTATGGTTACTGTGAGTTTTGGACTTTAAAGGAATTATTTTGGGTTTTACTACTGGTTTTTTGAATGGAAAGGAAAAATACTACTTTATGCCAGTCCGAGGGGTGTTCCCGGGCCCTTTTCTCCCTTTTCACTTATATATATATTTATAGTCCGATGCGGTATTCCGGACCCCCGATGCGTTACTTTGGGTTTTTACTTCCCATTTACATACATACATATAAATGCATAGTTTGATGCGGTATTTTGAGCGCCCGACGCTGTATTCCGGATTTATACTATTATGCACTCATGCATCACAACATCTTCCATCGCATTAGATTGGATTGAGTGTATTTGGATTGTCGGTTGCATAGATTGACTTGTTATTAATTTCTTCTTGATGGTTCAGTTAGTCCATTTTTTTTGGTTTTATAACTAGATTAGGTGGATCCGTGTATTTAGCTTACTTTCCTGTAATTTATATTATATATTATCTTTCTGCGCTCGATCGGCCTATGATGCTTACTGGGTACCCATTGTTTTGGTACTCATACTACACTCAGCATCTTTTTTCTGATGCAGCACCTAGTACGAGCCACCCCCGTTGACCCTCCCATCATTCGAGGCTTATTGCAGTTCAGATCCCGGTGAGCTCCCGGTGCCTTGGATACTTTACATGCTTTCCATATATTATTTCTGTCTATATTTTGTATTTTGGGTAGATAGAGTCTGTTGTATAGCTACTCCATACTTTAGATGCTCTTATATCGGTGACACCAGGTTCGGGTTCGTTCTTTTATATGTTTTTTCATCTTGGTCACCTTAGGGCCATTTATATATATTTAGTACAGTTGGTATGTATATATGTTATTTTCCCTATCTCCCTTATTTATATATCTCCCGCTTTCTATATACAAACTGCTTTATTTATCTTCCGCGTGGTTTGGATTGGCTTGCCTACTAGGAGGTTATGTAGGCTCCATCATGGCCCAGTTTTGGATCATGACAACAGGGCACATGCTGTAATACAACCTCCAACTATAAATCAATCTAAAAATCAAACAAGAGTCTTAGCACCCTGGATTTTGATGACCAAATGGCTATGAAAGGAGTACTGAAATTCAAGAAAATAAGTTGGTAACTACTTTTTCCAATCCACCAGAACCCCCCAGAAAGGGGAATTTCAAAAATTTTCAAAACAGACTCACAACTTCAAAAAGTTAAATGAAAGAAACCCACAGAAAAGGTTTTTTGAATCAATTTATGCATCAATCTATAAAGCTAATAACTCATGTCAGCATAAATAATGCATGAAATCAACAATGCAAGAAGCTCTACAGTCTCTAAAAGAAAATTTTGCTTTGAATCAAAATGTAACACCCTAGAAATTGAACCAGCTTTCTAAGTTTGAAACTCTGAAAAATTTCATGTTCCCAGGAATTACGGGTCCAAACCACGGACCATAGTTTGAACCACGAGTCGTGAAATGGAATCGTGGTTTCCTTCCGATTGGTTTAGTCACTGGTCTGAGAACTATGAGTTGGTTTTATGGACCATGGTTCTGACTACGGCTATCCTGTCAACTCGTGGAATTAGATCAGAGGGTTGACAAGTTCCCTAGGTTTCACGACTGCGTTCTACGGCCCGTCCTTTACATGACGGACCGTCCTATCAAGTCGTAGAACTTGATCAGAGAGCAGACCAGTTCCCAAAGATGATGGATTGGGTCTACGACCCGTGATTCATTCTACGGGTCCATCCTGTTGACCCGTAGATTGGTTTCTACAGCTTATCTTTTTCGGCAGGAACAACGGGTGAAAACCACTAGTCGTGATTTGATCTACTGTCCGTGGAAACCATCTGTGGTCCCTGAAAGTCATATTTTTTCTAGTTTTTCCTAATTATGTCTCAAGGGTATTTTAGTAATTTTCCACCCTTTTAACTCCTAAGTGAGGTCATTTTGACCATTTCTAGCATGATTTCTAAACCTATTAGCCTAAGTCCCTTCTCATTATCTCATTCATCTCCCAAAAAGGAAAATAACTCTCTCAAGCTCAAGATCTCAAGCTCCAAGTTCAAGTCTCATAATCTTTTCAATTTCAAGTGGGTTAACTTCAATCAAGGTATGTGGGTATTTAACAATGGGTTCCTTTAACCCTTGTGCCAAAAATCCTAAATTCCTATTTTGAATTTCATGAACTTTCAAATTAGAGTTCTTACCCAATTCATATGGGTTTTGCTATAAATTATCTTCTCATGATTTTATTATGAAATTCCATTAAATTGCATGATTTTGCATGGGTTTTTACATATGAACTCATATTTCATGAATTGAAGGTTAATTATGGTAAATCCTACATGCATGAATTGATTTAAGAAAATTGGGAAAATTGATAGCATGATTTCATGAATTTCAAGCAAGTGCTTGCCTAGTTCCTATGTTTTATAAAACTATATGTTATTATGAAATCGAACTAAGGCCATGGAAGTTTTCAAGTTATGAATTATTATGCAATGCAAGACACCCGATGTGCCATCAATGTTCATGAATCATTTTTCCTAAAACTAAGATTTGTGAGTAGTATGAAGGTCCGGGTTATGAACATGCTTATGAACAAGCTTTGACATCTCGATATGTCACATGTATGTGAGCCTCGTGTTATATATTTTGGGAGTAGTATTTAGCAGCGAGCGATGAGGGTTCTAGATGACCCAAATCCAAAACTACATTGCCACCGTAGGTTTGCCCTCTGTGGCCCATGAAAGGATTCTTATGAACATGGTTCTAACTTTGGCCGGTTAGGACAACCTTTTTCAGTGTGGGTGCATAAAAATGGACTCCATGTAGCTCAGCATTGTTTATGTCGATTAAGAGAAACTCTCACGTGATTATTTTCAAGCTATGAAGTTATATGATATCATACTTTGAATTTTCACCTTGCTTTATGTTTTATGTCTTACATCTTGATAATTCTCTTATGCTATTTCTTTATGAATAAGTTCACCTTAAGCATATTTTAAGTATATTTTTATCATGATCATGCATATCTCACATACTCTGTACATCCTATAGTACTGACGCATATTTTGCGCTGCATCCTCTTGATGATGCAGATTCAGGTGTTTCCCATCAGGATCGTGGCTAGACGAAGCCAGATATCCAGTCAGCATTGGTGAGTCTTTATGGTTCGAGGGCCAATTTCCATTCTAGTTGTGTTGTCTATCTTTCCTTCAGATTATTGAGTCAGTTGGGGTCTTGTCCCATTGACTCTATATGTTGGCTTAGAGGCTTTTCAGACATTGACAGTGTTCGAGTCTCCTCTTTGGATTGTATTTCCCATTTGACTTGACTATATATATGCATATGTTTCCAAATTCACTTATTATGCTTCCGCTATGTTAAATTGATATACCTGAGTTATGCTATGACCAAGGGTTAGCTCAGGGCACTCGTGGTCTCGGGTCTTATATTACATCCAGGGGGTAGCCTCGGGGCATGACAAACTTGGTATCAGAGCCTCAGGTTCAAGAGTCCTAGGATGTCTGAAAGCCACATCGAGTTGAGTCTTTTTCATGTGTGTGAAGCACGCCATACATATAAGAGAGAAGCTATGAGGTGTCTTATAAAACTTCACTTCTTTCATAATCATATCATGCGATAGAGCTTAACTCTAATGTTCCTCTAATACTTACCTTGTACGTTTCAGATTATGCCTCGACGTGCGATGCCTCACCGAGCTGCTCGGAATGCTGCTCCTCCAGTTCTGACCCTCGAGGTCATGAATGAGAAGTTTAGGAATGCCATCCATTTGCTAGCCCAGACCTTGGCCGCTCAATCCAACTAGCCGGATCCTATCCTCATCCATCCTCAAGGTGGGGTAGCGGCTTGAGTTCATGATTTTATCCGTATGAACCCGCTAGAGTTTCAGGGTTCGAAAGTGAATGAGGATCTGCTAAATTTTATTAATGAAGTGAAGAAAATCTTTGATGTGATGCAAGTGGCTGGTGTTGATTATGTCGAGTTGGCATCCTATCAACTCAAGGATGTAGCTCATATATGGTTCACGTAATGGAAGGAAGCTATAGCTAGGGACGTGGTCCCTATTACATGGGAGTGTTTCAAGAAGGCTTTCCTCGATCCGTTCTTTCCCTGAGAGTTGAGGCAAACAAAGGCCGAAGAGTTTGTGAACTTGAGACAGAGATCTATGACTATTTAGGAGTACAGTTTGAAGTTCACTCAATTGTCTAGGTATGCCCCCTCTATGGTAGCGGACCCGCATGACCAGATGAGCAAGTTTATATACGGGGTTTCAGATTTGGCGAAGAAGGAGTATAGGTCTGCTATGTTGTTGAGTGATATAAACATTTACAGACTCATGACCCATGCTCACCAGATCGAGGGAGACAGACTTAGGGAGATGGCTAGGGAGAACAAGAGGGCTATATTCGAGGGTTCAGGTTTTGTCCATTAGAGGTCTAGTGGCGGACATCGCTCCTCATTCCAGAAGAATTCATCAGGACCCATGCATTCTTCTGCTATTGCTCTTACCCAGGCCCAAAAGCCTCGTCATAATTAGACTGGTAAAGGATCTGGTTCCTATTCACAGTCTCAGGGAGTTTGCTAAGGGATCTTTCCACCCTATTTGCAGCAAGTGTGGGAAGAATCACTCGGGAGAGTGTTGTTTGGGCACATGTGCATGCTTTGGGTGTGGACAGGTAGGACACATGATCAAAGACTGCCCTTCAGCTTAGAAGGAGAAGGGAGGTAGTAGGGCTCAGTCTGCTCCAGCAACCCTAGGAGGTCGAATAGCCCAGCAGGGCATAACTTCTAGTTCTGATGGTCAGCGCCAGAATCGCCTTTATGCTATGTCATCTTGTCAGGACCAGTAGGGTTCCCCAGATGTTTTTACTGGTATGTTGGAAGTCTTCTCTTTCGATGTGTATGCTTTGTTGGACCCCAGTGCCTCCTTATCTTTTGTGACCCCTTATATAGCATGCAAATTCGAAGTACGTCCTGAATTGATTTTAGAACCCTTTTGTGTTTCTACTCCTGTTGGCGAGTCTGTCCTAGCCAAAAGGATCTACCAAAATTTCCCTATCTCAGTCATTCATAGAGTCACTTCAATGGATTTAGTAGAATTGGAGATGACAAATTTTGATATTATTCTTGGTATGGATTGGTTACATGCTTGTTATGCTTCGGTTGATTGTCGTACTCGAGTTGTCAGTTTCAAGTTTCCAAATGAACCTGTCCTAGAATGGCTAGGTAGTCCCCCATCCGCGAAAGGTTATTTCATATCTTATCTTAATGCTAGGAGGATAATTTCTAAGGGTTATGTTTATCATATAGTTTGGGTTGTGGACACGAAGTCAGGAACCCCATTCCTTCAGTCTGTTCCTGTTGTGAATGAGTTTCCAGAAGTGTTTCCCAAAGATTTTCCCGGAGTCCCTCCTGAGCTAGAAATCGACTTTGGGATAGATCTTCTTCCAGATACGAATCCTATCTCTATCCCTCCCTATAGGATGGCTCCCGCTGAACTTAAGGAGTTAAAGGATTAGTTGAAGGATCTTCTTCATAAGGGTTTCATCAGGCATAGCATTTCTCCATGGGGTGCTCCAATCTTATTCGTGCAAAAGAAAGATAGTTCTCTTATAATGTGTATTGACTACCGTCAGTTGAATAAGGTCACAATCAAGAATAAGTATCTCATCCCTAGGATTGATGACTTATTCGATCAGCTTCAGGGTGCTAGTTTCTTCTCCAAGATCGACCTTAGATCTGGCTATCACCAGCTTCAGGTTAGAGAGTGTGATATTCCGAAGATAGCCTTCAGGACTCGGTATGGTCATTATGAATTTGTTATTATGTCTTTCGATCTATGAATGCTCCTGCAACTTTTATAGATTTGATGAACCGCGTGTTCAAGTAGTATTTGGATATGCTTGTGATTGTTTTCATTGATGATATCCTTATCTACTCTCGAAGTGAGGAGGAGCATGCAGACCATTTGAGAGTCATGTTGTAAACTCTTAAGGACCGATAATTATTTTCTAAGTTTAGCAAGTGTGAGTTTTGGATGCAGTCGGTTACTTTTCTGGGTCATATTGTGACTAAAGATGGTATTAGGGTTGATTCTCAAAAGATTGAGGTAGTAAAGAACTGGCCTAGACCCACTTCCCCATCTGATATTAGGAGATTTTAGGGTTTCGCTGGATACTACAGGATATTTATGGAAGTATTTTCTTCCATTGCTGCCCCTTTGACTCGATTGACTCAGAAGAAGGTAAAATTTCAGTGGTCTGACCTTTGTGAGAAGAACTTTTAGGAATTGAAGACTAGATTGACCACAACCCCCATATTGGCTCTACCCGAGGACCTAGATGATTTTGTTGTGTATTGTAATGCTTCTAGGACTGGTTTGGGTTGTGTTTTAATTCAGCGTGGTAAGGTGATTGCGTATGCTTTGAGATAGCTTAAGACTCATGAGAAAAATTACCCTACTCATGAACTTGAGTTAGCAGCCGTGGTCTTTGCTTTGAATATTTGGAGACATTACTTGAATGGGGTGCACGGGGATGTATTCACCAATCATAAGAGTCTTCAGTATGTGTTCACCCAGAAGGAATTGAATTTGAGACAAAGAAGGTGGCTTGAGCTTCTTAAGGATTATGACATGAGTGTGCTTTACCATCCGGGAGATAGTCCGATTGCATGGTGTCCCATTGTCCATCATTTCAGATAGAGGTACTCAGTTTACTTCTCAATTTTGGAGATCATTTCAGAGATGTATTGGTACTCAGGTGAAGCTTAGCATAACTTTTCACCCTCAGACATATGGCCTGGCAGAGCGTACCATTCAGACTTTGGAGGACATGTTGAGAGCTTGTGTGATTGATTTCAAAGGAAATTGTGATGATCACTTACCTCTTATCGAGTTTGCCTAGAACAATAGCTTTCACTCTAGCATCTAGATGGCTCCTTATGAGGCACTTTATGGCAGAGGTGTAGATCTCCTATTGGTTGGTTTGAGGTAGGTGAGGTAGCTTTGATTGGTCCTGATTCGGTTCATAAGTCTATGGAGAAGGTTCAGCTCATTAGGGAAAGGTTGAAGACTGCTCAGAGTCGACAGAAATCATATGCAGATGTGAGGAGGAGAGAGTTGGAATTTGAAGTTCATGATTGGGTTTTTCTGAAGGTGTCACCCATGAAGGATGTGATGAGGTTTGGCAAGAAAGGGAATCTTAGTCCCAATTTCGTAGATCCTTATCAGATTCTGAGGAGAGTTGGTAGCGTTGCTTATGAGTTGGATTTGCCAACAGAGTTAGAAGCGATTCATTTAGTTTTCCATGTTTCCTTGTTGAAGAAGTGTGTTGGTGATCTAACCTTGATTGTTCCTTTGGAGGATGTAGGGGTGAAGGACAGTCTCACCTATGAGGAGGTTCCCGTGTAAATCCTTAATCGTCAGATTCAGAGGTTAAGAAACAAAGAAGTTGCTTTGGTGAAAGTCCTTTGGAGAAATCAGATGGTTGAAGGAGCTATTTGGGAAGCAGAATCAGCCATGAAAGCCAAGTACCCTCATCTCTTTCCTTCCGATTCCGTTTCAGCTTGAGGTAATAGTTTCCTCCTTAGTATGTTCCTCCTACTCTACTCCATTAGTTCCTCTCATGATCTTAGCAGGAATTCATGTTTTCGAAGTTGATTCAATCATGTTTTAAGTTGAAAAGTCCAGCTTCATGTTTACTCTTCAATTTTCCTGCTTTGTTGTTGTTTGGTTAGGCTGTTTTCTCTCCAGTTTTCCTTGCTTAGTCTTCATTCAAGGACGAATGATCCCAAGAGGGAGATATTGTAACACCCCAAAAATCGAACCAGCTTTCTAAGTTTGAAACTCTGAAAAATTTAATGTTCCCAGGAATTATGAGTCCAAACCACAGATCGTGGTTTGAACCACGGGTCGTGAAATGGAACTGTGGTTTCCTTCCGATGGGTTCAGTCACTGGTCTGAGAAAGACGATTTGATTCTATGAACCATGATTCTATCTATGGCCCATCCTGTCAACTCGTGGAATCAGATCATAGGGTTGACAAGTTCCCCAGGTTTCACGACTGAGTTCTACGGCCCGTCGTTTACATGACGGACCATCCTATCAAGTCGTAGAAATTGATCAGAGAGCATACTAGTTCCCAAAAATGATGGCTTGGGTCTATGACCCGTGATTCATTCTACAGGTCCATCCTGTTGACCTGTAGATTGGTTTCTGCAGCCAATCCTTTTGGCCAAGAACGACGAGCGGAAACCATGAGCCGTTGTTTGATCTACAGTCCGTAGAAACCGTCTGTGGTCCTTGAAAGTCAAATTTTTTCCAGCTTTTTCCTAATTACATTCCAGGGGATTTTAGTCATTTCTCACCCTTTTAACTCCTAAGTGAGGTCGTTTTGACCATTTCTAGCATGATTTCTAAACCTATTAGTCTAAGTCCCTTCTAATTACCTCATTCATCTCCCAAAAAGGAAAAAAACTCTCTCAAGCTCAAGATCTCAAGCATTAAGTTCAAGTCTCCTAATCTTTTCAATTTCAAGTGGGTTAACTTCAATCAAGGTATGTGGGTATTTAACAATGGGTTCCTTTCACCCTTTTGCCAAAAACTCTAAATTGCTATTTTGAATCTCATGAACTTTCAAATTAGGGTTCTTACCCAATTCTTATGGGTTTTGCTATAAATTATCTTCTCATTATTTTATTATGAAATTCCATTAAATTGCATGATTTTGCATGAGTTTTTACATATGAACTCCTATTTCATGAATTGAAGGTTAGTTATGGTAAATCCTACATGCATGAATTGATTTAAGAAAATTGGGCAAATTAATAGCATGATTTCATGAATTTGAAGCAAGTGCTTGCCTAGTTCCTATGTTTTATGAAAGTATATGTTATTATGAAATCGAACTAAGGCCATGCAAGTTTTCAAGTTATAAATTATTATGCAACACAAGACACCCGATGTGCCTTCAATGCTCATGAATTATTTTTCCTAAAACCAAGATTTGTGAGTAGTATGAAGATCCAGGTTATGAATATGTTTATGAACAAGCTTTGACATCTAGATATGTCACATGTATGTGAGCCTCATATTAAATATTTTGGGAGTAGTATTTATCACCGAGTGATGAGGGTTCTAGATGACCCAAATCTAGAACTATGTTGCCACCGTAGGTTGTCTTCTCTGGCCCATGACATGATCCTTATGAACATAGTTTTAACTTTGGCCGATTAGGACAACCTTTTTCAGTGTGGGTGCATGACACTGGACTCCATGTAGCTCAACATAGTCTATATCGGTTAACAGAAACTGCCACATGATTATTTTCAAGCTATAAGGTTATATGATATCATACTTTGAATTTTAACCTTGCTTCATGTTTTAGGTCTTATATCTTGATAATTCCCTTATGCTATTTCTTTATGAATAAGTTCACCTTAAGAATGTTTTAAGTATATTTTTATCATGATCATGCATGTCTCACATACTCGGTACATCCTATAGTACTGACGCATATTTTGCATTGTATCCTCTTGATGATGTAGATTCAGGTGTTTCCCATCAGGTTCATGGCTAGACGACGCCGGATATCCAGTCAGTATTGGTGAGTCCTCATGGTTTGAGGGCTGGTTTCCATTCTAGTTGTATTGTCTATCTTTCCTTCAGATTAATGAGTCAGTTGGGGTCTTGTCCAATTGACTCTATATGTTGGTTTAGAGGCTTTTCAGACATAGACAGTGTTCAAGTCTCCTCTTTGAATTGTATTTCCCATTCGACTTTACTATACATACGCTTATGTTTCCAAATTCCCTTATTATGCTTCTGCTATGTTAAATTGATATACCTGAGTTATGCTATGACCAAAGGTTAGCTCGGGGAACTCGTGGTCCCGAGTCCCGTGTTATGTCTAGGGAGTATCCTCAGGGAGTGACACAAAACATATTACAAAGATAAGAGAAAAGGAGAGCAAGGCTTCATAGAGTCCCGGATGTTCCTGGTACCGAGGTTGAACTACTTTTATTATCACTCTCAACTGAGTATTCTTTTTCAAAAGAAGCAAGCTCCTTGGAGTCATTCTCGGAACTTCTCTGACATTAATGACCTTCTAAGCTAGTTATATCTTTTTCTTTCTAACAGATGGATTAACTACGACTCTCTCCAAGAGTCAAAGCCTCTCCTCCCAGACCTTATAGAAAATAGTCCTAAAAGCACTTCTTAATGAGAGAGATTCTGGTATGGGTTTCGTCTAGAACCCAACAAAGTTTCCTTTTCTTATCAATGTAAAGGACCACTTTCCATACGTCCAAATTTAAAGAGGCTGCTTCACCCCTTAGAGCAACGATTTCATCTTCAACAACTCTACTCTCGATAATTTTCTTCTCTAAAGCAATTTTAAGAACAAAGATTTCTTGATCCAAATCCTCCTCTCTATGAATAGAAGCTTTAAGATATTCCGATTGAGTAGTCACTTTTTTTTGGAGCTATGATAGCGTTGAAGAGATCTGCTCATTATCCTAACTCAATTTTTCTCTCTTTTGAGAAAAGCTGTCTTCAGAACCCTATTTCTCTTTCTCCAAGGTGATGATCTTCTCCTTTAGCTGTTCCAGCTCATGATACCCTGGGGTATCATATGATGTAAACCTATAAATAACCTTGGACATGATGAGATTCCCATGTACAAGTGTAAAAAGTTAAAAAAAGGAGAGAAGGTTAGAGTTAAAGAGAGAAGAAAAAATGTACACATGCAAAAAGACATCGGGATTCCTGAGAAGATCTAGAGTAGCCATTTCCTTTATACTGCCCCAAGTTCTTTTGATGGAAGTAGACTCAAGGTAAGGGAACTAATGGGATTGGAGGTCTAAGTCCCTGTTATAGAAGATACCACAACAACTCTTGGGACTAAAGATCCAATTTACTCTTTTTATCTCTTTCTCTTCCCTTAATTTTTCTTTTTTTCTTTTCATCAACTTTGGTTGGCAGAGGTGACTTTGGAGGAGTCGATTAAAGTGGGACATAAATAGATATGTAGTCCTATTCAAGGGCTACCCTAGCTTCAAAAATAAAAATCTCCCTTAAATTAGTGATTGAGTCGAAGGGAATGATAGTCTCTCGGGTCTTCGAAAGAGACAACGTCTCCGTAATGCCTCCTAATTGCCTTTTCACTATTGGCCTAGTGTCTTGTTACAAGTGGTAGATATTTCCTCAGATAAGTCAGTAGCCGAACTCTCCCATGAGCTTTCCTTTTTTTCTCGCCTGAAAAAGAGATAAGAAAATCAGTCCCTTCCTGGTTTAAATAAAATCACATTTATAGACTTGGGCACGCCCTTTTTTGAGATCTATTAAGAAAAGAGGTTCAGGTTCTAGTAAGGAAGAAACAACACAAAACAAAAAAAAAGAGAAAATAAGAGAGGATCAAGAAGTCAAACCATGTTCTTTGATTTTACAACACATCTTCAGGAAAATATCCCTAGGTGCGCTTCTTTTCAATTGTGAAGTCCAAAACTATTTGGTACCAAGCCTCAATGTCGATGCCATCATCAGAAACACTCTATGGTTGGGCTAAAAAGGTGAAGAAGAACTCATAAAAAAAGAATAAAGGCAAAATAAGAAAGACATTAGAGGTAATAAATTACATATAGAATTCAATAATTTGGGGAAGTCGAGATCTAAAATTATGTCCTCAGTTCAGACAAAAATAAATCTCTCTATACATGCTCGGACAACATCATCGAGTTTAGAAAAAGTGTTCTTTCTTCCCCAAATATTGAGAGTCACTAGTCTATCACAAGCAACTTGAGATAATAGAGCATAATAAGATGATTGATGGTAAAAAAAAGGCACAAAGGTTTGGCTAAAACCTGAAAGTTGTGCACCACCCTCTAAGCTTTGGGAGCGAACTGCCAAAAAGTAATGTTATAATTTTTGCAAAACTGAATTATGATCGTAGGGACTGACAGATGAATCTGAACTGCCCAAGGGTAGGTCACACTGGTAAGGTTTCCCATTTGATGAATCTTTTGGGACATCAGGTTCATCCACCTTCTAGCATTGGCTGAGAAGTATGTGCTTGTGATGCCCTCAGTAGTGGTCCATTAGACCTGGTCCCTAAACTCCTCCTCAACCAGAGGGTCCCATAATATTTCATGTCCATCTCCTGTACTTTGGCATTGCACCTAGAATTTGAAACATGAGGCACTCCCAGTACCTCATTGATAGTTTGGATATCCACGGGTACATCCACTCCTCGAATGCGAATGGTGGGGTTGGGGTCATCTCAAAGCACGGTATGGAGTATGGGATAGAACTCCCTTACCCAACCCGAGACCTTAGAAGGGGAAGCCTCCACTAGTGGACCCCAGCCAAACTTCTGGAGCCAGTTGTAGAATGCACTTGCCTTTTCTGCCATCCCCTCATGTTTAAGGCCCTCTCATAACATAATCTAGTTCTCTTGTAGTCCAAAAATCTCTCCTGACTAGCATCATCAGGTAACCTCTCATAATCTAGAATGTATTCTTGGTTTTCAGCCATTGGGTTGCTAAATCTACAAAATTATTGAAAGGGGTTGAGTTAGAACTCGTAAAGTGTCACTTAAATCACATTCAAGAGAAAAGGCCAATGCCTTGGCCTGTCTGGGAGGCTACTTCCTGCAACCTCCCGCTATAGTAGGCTGCACTCTGCTATGGCAGTGTCACTATAGCAGGAATGTTTCTGCTATAGTGAGGTTGCTATAGCAGAGCAAGGCCGCTATACCAGCCTTAATCATTCAAGAATTTCAAAAGGTGCATCAATGGCGCCTCTCGATAATTATTTTCCATTTTTAACAATCCAACTTCAGATCAGTGTTTCCAAAGCACCCTGACACTAGTTTATAAAAAAAATTGGGCATTATCACTTCTAAAACCTGCCTAAATCATCATTTCTAAAACAAGAATGACCCTTCACATTCTCCACAGTTTTGAGCCCGTTTTTGCCATGAACCCCGTAATTTTTACGCTCAGAACGCTATTGAAGCATTGTAAATGTAAGGGAAGCATCCATGCTTTGAAGATTTGGCCAAATCAACCCTAATTGTGAAAATTCAAAAAACAAACCCACAACCTATTCTATTCAATGGTTTTAACTATAGAACAAGAAAACTACGTATAATAAAGTAAGGGGAGCAAGGTTTGTCGATAATTACCTTGTTTCTAAAGATGGAGCAAAGTGGTCAGGAGGGAGAAGTGAGTTTTTTTGAGTAAAAAAGGAGAATAGCGACCCCTGCCACTTAACAATTCTTCTATAGTGGAATTATTCCTGCTATAGCAGGATCCATACCCTCATGGAGCGGGAAAATTATTGACAAGGCCCCGAATTTCTTGGGAGATCATGGAAGGGTTTGTCTAATTATTCTCGTGCGATTTTAAGAAAGGAAAATTCTTTGGCAAAATGAAGTAGTCATGATTCTGACTTGAGTTTTTGGTACACTGAGGAAATGAAATTTTGGTGATCCACGTAAGGCTATAATAACACTTTTATGATAAGGGTGTTAAGGTTCAAAGTTTGACTCGTTCTTTCCTTTGATAACAATGATCATTCAGGAACAAACGATGGGTAAATTAGTGTCTACTGCAATGACCTATCTAGTCGTTATTAAAAGACGCCTCATTATGGGCTACGGGAACTTTTAAAATACACTCTCGAATTTATAGGGGGTGACACGATAAATTTTTTTAGAATTTAGAACTTTGGCTCGGGCTGACATCATCCCGCTATAGTGGAAATTTTCCCGCTATATCAACATTATGGTAGCGGCCGACAAGTTGCTATAGAGGGACGACGGGACCAGTAACCCAGAATTAGTTTTATAATTTTATTGTCTCTTCTTCAATTGCCAAAAAGATGAGGCTTGCTTTAAAAACCCTCCTAGGGTGCCTCATGGATTGGGTGCAATGAAGAGAAGGGATTTTTGCACTAACGTGGTAAAATCCATGGATTTTACGCTGACTTCATGCCAGGGTTCGCCTTCACAGAGCTATAGACTGCGCTCAGACTTTTGTAGCAGCTGCTTGGTATCCATGTAGGCTAGGTTTTATTGATTAGTTTAGACCTAGGTTGAAAAGCATGTACATGACATAGATTGACAGGATATTTCATGCTTAGGCCTTCTGGTATGGTGTTTGAATGGGTAAAATGTATGAAAACCCGGTAAATTGGTGGGGAATTATTATTTGTTGTAATGTAAAAATCTTATTAATTATGCATTACACTATAATTGTTCACTGCCTAATAATTGGCTAATATGACAGGGTCTTGAACCTAGGAGTGAATGGAAGTAGGAATAGCTAAATGGCAGAATCCTTGATCTAGGTATTTATAAAGGCAGATGGGATACGATAAAAAGGGAACTGTGTATGTTGAGTAAGGTTAGTCAGTAGGTGATGGTTATTGTAACCCAATTTGTGTTATGTGTGCATAATAACTATTTTATTAGTATTACTTGCACAATACGTGTTCAGGAAAAAGGAAATAATTATTAAATGATATCCTAAGTGTTAATCACATGCAATGAGTCTGTTTTGAAATCTTGTTTGTTGTACAAATATTGTATGTTTTCATTGTGGTTGTGATTGTTGTGATATCTATAAAAATTATAGGATGTACTAGTATATTGGTCATCTTCACGGGATTGGTTGATGCTATCGATTGGTTGGCTAGGGTACCACGCCTAGTATAGTTTTTATTATTCATTGGTTGGCTTAGGTACCACGCCTGGTATTGTAATTATAATTCATTAGTTGGCTCGGGTACAACACCGATACAATACATGTACAAGAGCTCGTCCTCTTCAAGTCATGACTAGAGGGCAATCATAAGACCCTTAGCATATGTGTACATGTTTACTTATTATTATTACTTGTTGGTTCCTTGAGTGAACCGGGCTTATCTGTTACCTGATATTCTTACATGTTGGTTTCTTGAGTAAATCAGGCTTATCTATTACCTTATATTCTTACATATTGGTTCCTTGAGTGGACTGGGCTTATCTGTTACCTTATTTTCTTACATGTTGGTTCCTTGAGTGAACCTGGCTTATCTGTCACCTGATATTCTTATTTGTTGGTTCATTAAGTGAATCAGGCTTATCTGTCACCAGATATTCTTACATGTTTGGTTCCTAGAGTGAACTGGGATTATCTATTACATGATATTCTTACATGTTGGTTCCTTGGGTGAACTGGGCTTATTTTTTACCTGATATTCTTACATGCTGGTTCCTTGAGTGAACTGCGCTTATCTGTTTGTATGATATTCTTTATGTTGGTTCCTTGAGTTGAGTGAACTGCGCTCATCTGTTTGTATGATATTCTTTATGTTGGTTCCTTGAGTAAACTGGGTGGACTACTTACTTGGCTGTGTGTTTACCTTTTAAGGATGGGTACATATTCACTTCTGCATACCTGTTTTAATGGGTGGTAAAGGTTCTCCTATCTAGGTGGATTAGAGTAGGTGACTGCACGATCCAAGTACTTGGGTGTCACACCCTGAGGCTACCCCCTAGACGTAATACGGGACCTGGGATCATAAGTTGTCCCAAGTTAACCCTTGGTCTTAGCATGACTTAAGAAAACATAGATAAACTTAGCGGAAGCATTAAACTGAAGAGATAAGCAAACTGAGTCATCAATAGATCAAGGTATAAACATAACAGAATCTAAAGCCTCAAATACAGAATATCGAACTATGTCTGAAAATCCTCTAGACTGAATAATGAGTTGATGGGACAAGACCCCAGCTAACTCCAAGTACTAAAAGGAAAACCATAGAAGTAGCTAAACTGATACTGCTCCTCGAAGGATGAGGACTCACCACTCAAAGCTAGAATACCTGCTAACCTCTAGCCACGAATATGAGGACCCGAACTTGAATCTGTATCATCAAGGATAGAATGCAACAATATGCATTAGTACTATAGGATGTATTGAATATGTGAGATATGAAAAATATGAAGTAAAACATGCTGGATATGCTTAAAATTGAAGTAATGACATAATGGTAAAGCTGCAATGTAAATGGCTCAATACAATATCATAAATCAAATATAATTGAAAACCATAAGTAATAGTAGAAATACTAAAATCTGAAGGCAAAGAGTCAATACATTTAAAAGCTTGAAACTATTTCTGTGGGAGGTTCTCTAACTGACATAGACCATGTGAGCTACATGGAATTAAATGTATCCGCTCCATCGAGAGGACCCAATATACCTTGCCAGGGTATAAAGGCATAGCTTGGTGTGATCACTAATTCTAATGCCTAACTGAGGGCTAATCAACCTTTGGGGGCATGTAGTTCTAGGAATAAGGGTACGCTCACCCTGTCCAACATGGTGCTAAATACTACTCTCAAAACATACATATAGCTCATAATATACTTGTGATATATTTAATTCCAAAACTGTCAGAGAAGCATAAGGACATATCTGATGTCATGCCAATCTCAAATCATAAGTCTTAAAGCTTAGCATAGCCATAATTCAAAATATACTTTTCTTTCTAAATCCATAGCTTGAAGAATTAGGCATGCAATTTCATAACACTTGAGGACATGTTATCTAAACATGCCAATTTTACTTGAAAACATACAATTTAATGAAATCATGGTAGAATTCATCCTCAATCATATAGGCTTTTGAAAATACTTAAGGGGTCTCAATTAAAACATGGGTAATGAATGAGAAACCATGAATTGATACTTTAAAACCAAATACATAACTTTTCCCCAATTTGGGTAAGAACCCTAAATTCACCAATTCATAAATCAAAGTAAAAACTTGGCGTTTTCGGCATAAGGGTGAAAGGAATGCCTTATTGAATACCCACATACCTGAATTGAAGCTTCCTATATCGAGGATGAAGAGGAATGTAGACTTGGAACTTAGAGCTTAAAGCTTGAGAGACCCTTTCCACTTTAAGGAAGATGAATGAGAGTTTGGAGGGGACTTAGGCTAATTAGGGGTGAAACCTTACCAAAGGAGTCCAAAAACGACCTCACTTTGGAATTAAAAGGGTGGGTAATTACCAAAATAACCCAGGGACTTAAATTAGAAAAAGTTATTAAAACTGCGTCCTCAGGTTCCACGAGTGCAATCCACGAGCCGTAGACTAAACCACGACTCGTGGTTTTCTCTCGTGGTTTCTAGTCAAAGTGTTCAGCTACAGATCAAGTTCCATGAGCGAACAGTACGGTCCATAGAACAAACTACGGTCCATAGAACCCACTCGTGGTTCCCGGGGAACAGGCAGCCCTCAGGTATGATTCCATGAGTGAACAGTACGGTCCGTAGAACAAACTACCGGTCCATAGAACCCACTCATGGTTTTCAGATCAGAGACTGAACCTGCAGAGTACTATCCACGGGTTTATTCCATGACTCATGGTTCAATATACGGCCCAGGGTATGGACTCATAATTCCTGGAATGTTCATTTTTAGAGATTCTAAGTTTAAAAATTGAATCAAATTCTGAGGTGTTACAATATCTCCCCCTTGAGATTATTCGTCCTCGAATAAAGACTAAGGAAAACAAGAGAGAAAATAACCCAACCAACCAAAAAAACATGCAAACTGAAGAATGAGCATGAAAACTGAGCTTTAATTTAAAACCATGACTGAACTTTGGAAAACATGAATGCATGCTAGGATCATGAGACAAGCTAATGGATTTTGATCGGAAGGACAAATTGAGGAGAAAACTATTACCTCACGCTGAAATTGAATTGGAAGGAAAGAGATGAGGGTACTTGGCTTTCATGGCTGCTTCTGCTTCCCAAGTAGCTCCCTAAACTAACTGATTTCTCCAAAGGGCTTTTATCGAAGCGACTTCTTTGTTTTTCAACCTCCGAACCTAACGATAAAGAATCTTTACGGGAACTTCCTTATAAGTAAGGTTATCCTTCACACTCACATGATCTAAAGGAACAATTAAGGCCAGATCACTAACATACTTCTTCAATAAGGAAACATGGAAAACTGGATGAACTGCTTCTAGATCGGCTGGCAACTCCAACTCATAAGTAACACTACTAACTCTCCTCAGAATCCTGTAAGGACCTACATAGCGGGGACTAAGTTTCCCTTTCTTACCAAACCTCATCACACACTTTATGAGTGACACCTTCAGAAATACCCAATCATCAGCCTCAAACTCCAACTCTCTTTTCCTCACATCTGTATATAATTTCTGTCAACTCTGAATGGTCTTCAACCTCTCCCTAATGATCTGAACTTTCTCCATAGTCTCATAAACCAAATCTAGACCAATAAAAGCTGTGTCACCTATCTCAAACCAACCAATAGGAGATCTACACCTCCGCCCATAACGTGCCTTATAAAGGGCTATCTGGATGCTATAATGAAAGTTGTTATTGTAGGCAAATTTGATAAGAGGTAAGTGATCATCGCATTTACCTTTGAAATCAATCACACAAGCTCTAAAAATATCCTCTAGGGTCTGAATAGTATGCTCTGCCTAGACATCCGTTTAAGCTTAACCTGAGTACCAAGACCTTTCTGAAATGATCTCCAAAACTGGGATGTAAACTGAGTACCCCTATCCGAGATAAAAGACAATGGAACTCCATGCAACCTGACTATCTCACGAATGTAGAGTCTGGCATAATCCTCTTCTAAATCTATAGTTTTGAGAGCCAAGAAATGGGATGACTTAGTCATCCTGTCGATAATCACCCAAATGGAATCATGTTATCTGCGAGTATGAGGTTAGCCTGTAATAAATTCCATATTTATTGCTTCCCACTTCCAAGTAGGAAGATCAATATCCTGAGTCATGACACCCGGTTGCTAATTCTACTTTCACTTGTTGACAATTGGGACACTTAGCCACAAAATCTGCTATGTCCCTCTTCATTCCATTCCAGTAATAGGCTTCCCATAGATCACGGTACATCTTGGTGGCACCGGAGTGAATAGAATACCTGAAACTGTGAGCCTCAGTCAGAATCCACTGTCTCAAACCATCCACATCAAGAACACCCAATCGACTTTGATATCGAAGCACACCATCTACCCATTGGGATAAAACCTCTACCCTCTGCTGATGGACTGCACCCTTCAACTGGTGCAAAATAGGATCACTGTCTTGCTTCTCCTTCACTTCATCTATTCAGACCCATTCTGAACAATAACAACACCATCTGTCGAATCCATAAGGCAAACTCTTAATCAAGCAATTCAATGAACATCCTTGGACAATTCCTTCTTTCTGTCCTCAACCAAAGACACACTACCCATAGACAATCTACTAAGTGCATCTGCCACGACATTGGCCTTGCCCGGATGGTAAAGCACACTCATATTATAATCCTTAAGAAGCTCAAACTACCTCCTTTGACAAAGATTCAATTCTTTTTGAGTGAACACATACTGAAGATTCTTATGATCGGTGAATACATCCACATGAACACCATACAAGTAGTGTCTCCAAATATTCAAAGCAAAAACCACGGCTGCTAACTCAATATCATGAGTAGGGTAGTTATTCTCATGAATGTTAAGCTTTCTAGAAGCATAAGCAATCACCTTACCACGCTGAATCAAAACACAACCCAAATGAATCCTAGAAGTATCACAATACATAACAAAGTCATCTAAGCTCTTGGGTAAAGTCAACACTGGAGCTGTGGTCAACCTAGTCTTCAATTCCTGAAAGTTCTTCTCACATAGATCAGACCACTGAAATTTTATCTTCTTCTGAGTCAACCGAGTCAATGGGGCAGCTATGGAAGAAAAGCCTTCCACAAATCTTCTGTAGTAATCAGCCAAACCCAAAAAGCTCCTAATATCTGACAGGGAAGTGGGTCTAGGCTAGTTCTTTACTGCCTCTATTTTATGCGAATCAACTCGAATACAATCTCTAGTCAAAATATGACCCAAAAAAACAACAGACTGTATCCAAAACTTACACTTGCTGAACTTAGCAAATAATTGTTGATCCTTGAGAGTTTGCAATGCAGCTCTCAAATGGTCCGCATGCTCCTTCTCATTCCGAGAGTAGATAAGAATATCATCAATGAAAACAATCACAAACATATATAAATACTATTTGAATACACGGTTCATCAAGTCCATAAAGGCTGCAGGAGTATTTGTTAGTCCAAAAGACATACCCACAAATTCATAATGACCATACCGGGTTCTAAAGGATGTCTTTGGAATGTCACACTCTAACTCTGAGCCGATGATAACCGGATCTAAGGTCGATCTTGGAGAAATAACTAGCACCCTAAAGCTGATCAAACAAGTCATCAATCTAGGAATGGGATACTTATTCTTGATTGTGACCTTGTTCAACTAACTGTAGTCGATACACATTCTGAGAGAACCATCTTTATTTTGCACAAATAGAACTAGAGAACCCCATAGAGAGATGTTAGGCCTGATAAAACCCTTTTCAAGAAGGTCCTTCAACTTCTCTTTCAATTCCTTAAGCTCTGCTGGAGCCATTCTCTAGGGTGTAATGGAGATAGGATGCATATCAGGAAGAAGATCTATCCCAAAGTCGATCTCTTGCTTGGGAGAGAATCCAGGCGAATCCTTGAGAAACACTTTGGGAAACTCATTCACAACAGGAACTGACTGGAGAGATAGGGTTTCATACTATGTGTCCATAATCCAAACTATATGATAGATATAACCCTTAGAAATCATCTTCCTAGCCTTGAGATAAGATATGAAATAACCCTTTGAGGATGGAAGACTACCTTGTCACTCTAAGACAAGTTTATTTGGAAACTTGAAATTGACAACTCGAGTACGGCAATAAACGGAGGCATAACATGCATACAACCAATCCATCCCAAGAATAACATCAAAATTAGTCATCTCCAACTCTACTAGATTGGCTGGAGTGACTCTATGAAGTATTGAGATAGGGAAATTTTGATAAATTCTTTTGGCTAGAACTGACTCACCAACAAGAGTAGAAACACAAAAGGTTTCTAAGAGTTTTTCAGGATAAATTTCGAACTTGCAAGCAACATAAGGGATCACAAAGCATAAGGAAACTCCTGGGTCCAATAAAGCATCAATATCAAGAGAGAAGACTTTCAACATACGAGTGACAATGTCTGGGGAAATCTCCTAGTCCTAGGGAGACAACGTGGCATAGAGGCTGTTCTGGCGCTACCCACCACCTGAACTAAAAGTAGTGCCTTGCTGGGCCGATCGACCTCCTGGGGCTGCTGGAGCAGACTGAGTCCTGCCACCTCCCTGTCCCTTCTTAGCTGAAGGGCAATCCTTAATCCTGTGTTCAACTGGACCACACCCAAAACATCCTTCTCTACCAACTAGACACTCAGCGGGGTGACTTTTACCATATTTGTTGCAAGTATGGTAAGGAGCCTCCTTTGCAACACTCCTCTGCGGATAAGAACCCGATCTTCTACCTGTCTGATCATCACGAGGCGTAAGGGTCTGAATAGGAGCACTAGCTGAAGAATGCACAAGTCCTAATGACCTTTTCTGATATAAGGAATGGTGTTTACCTCTAGACCTCTGATGGCTAAAACCTAAATTCTTTGATCTGACCCTCTTTATCTCTCTTGCAATTTCCCTCAAGTTATCTCCCTCAATCTGGTGAGCATGAGTCATAAGTCTAGAAATATCCATGTTACCCAAAAGCATAGAGGACCTGCACTCCTTTTTCACCAAGTTTGACACTCTATAAATGAACTTGCTCATTCGATCTCTCAAATCAGCCACCATAGAAGGAGAATACCTTGAAAGCTGAGTGAACTTTAATTTATACCCCTGAACTAAAATAGAGCCTTGCCTCAAATTCATGAACTCTTTGGCCTTAGCCTCCCTCAACTCCCTATGGAAGAACCGGTCAAGAAAAGCCCTCTCAAAGCACTCCCAAGTCATAGGGACCACATCCTTAGTCCTAGCATCTTTCCACTGACTATAACAAATGTGAGCTACATCCTTGAGTTGATAGAAAGCTAGCTCAACACCATCAATACAAATAACTTGCATCACATCCAAAATCTTTTTCACCTCTTCCATGAAGTTTTGCAGGTCTTTACCAACCTTAGAACCCCAAAACTCAGGTGGGTTCATGCGAATGAAGTCTCAAACTTGTGCCGCAATTGCCCTACCTTGAGGGTAGATGGGAGAAGGTGCCTGTTGATTGGCTTGAGTGGCCATAGTATGAGCTAACATATGAATGGCATTCCTAAACTACACATTTGTAACCTCGGGGTCTAGAACTAGAGGATTAGTATTTTGGGCATTGGCTTGGCGAGGCATGGCACAATGAGGAGGCATAATCTAAAATGCATAAAGATTAGATTAGAGGAGTAATAGAGTTAAACTTTATCGCACGTTATTAATCATGAAAGAAGTGAAGTTTTTCCTAAGACACCTCATAGCTGCTCTCTCATAAGTGTGGCATGCTTCACACACATGAAAGAGACTCTACTTGATGCATCTTTCAGACACCCTAGGACTCTTAAACATGATGCTCTGATACCAAGTTTGTCATTCCCTAAGGCTAACCCCCTAGACGTAACACTGGACCCCGGACCATAAGTGGTCCCAAGTTAACCCTTGGTATTCACATGACTTAAGAAAACATAGATAAACTTAGCGGAAGCATTAAACTGAAGAGATAAGAAAATTGAGTCGTAAATAGATTAAGGTATAAATATTATAGAATCTGAAGCCTCAAATATAGAATCTCTAACTATGTCTGAAAAGCCTCTAGACTGAATAATGAGTTGTTGGGAAAATACCCCAGCTAACTCCAAGTACTAAGAAAAAAACATTGAAGTAGCTAAACTGATACTGGTCCCCGAAGGATGAGGACTCACCACTCAAAGCTGGAATACCTGCTAACCTCTAGCCACGAATCTGAGGACTCGAACTTGATTCTGCATCATTAAGGATGCAACGAAAGAATATATGTCAGTACTATAGGATGTACTTATTATGTGAGATATGCAAAATCTGAAGTAAAACATGCTGGATATGCTTAAAACTGAAGTAATGACATAATGGTAAAGATGCAATGGAAAGGACTCAATGCAATATCATAAATCAGATATAATTGAAAGCCATAAGTAATAGTAGAAATATTAAAATCTGAAGGCAAAGAGTCAATACATTTAAAAGCTTGGAACTATTTCTGTGGGAGGTTCTCTAACCGACATAGACCATGTGAGCTACATGAAATCCAATGTATCTGCCCCATTGAGAGGACCCAATATATCTTGCCAGGGTATAAAGGCATATCTTAGCGTGATCACTAGTTCTAATGCCTAACTGAGGGGGTAATCAACCTACGGGGCCACGTAGTTCTAGGACTAAGGGTACGCTCACCCTGTACAACTTGGTGCTAAATACTACTCTCAAAACATACATATAGCTCATAATATACTTGTGATATATTTAATGCCAAAACTGTCAGAGAAGCATAAGGACATATCTGATGTCATGCCAATCTCAAATCATAAGTCTTAAAGTTTAGCATAGCCATAATTCAAAATATACTTTTCTATATAAATTCATAGCTTGAAGAATTAGGCATGCAATTTCATAACACTTGAGGCCATGTTATCTAAACATGCCAATTTTACTTGAAAACATATAATTTAATGAAATCATGGTAGAATTCATCCTCAATCATATAGGCTTTTGAAAATACTTAAGAGGTCTCAATTAAAACATGGGTAATGAATGAGAAACCATGAATTGATACTTTAAAACCAAATACATAACTTTTACCCAATTTGGGTAAGAACCCTAAATTCACCAATTCATAAATCAAAGTAAAAACTTGGGGTTTTCGGCATAAGGGTGAAAGGAATCCCTTATTGAATACCCACATACTTGAATTGACGCTTCCTATATCGAGGATGAAGAGGAATGTAGACTTGGAACTTAGAGCTTAAATCTTGAGAGACCCTTTCCACTTTAAGGAAGATGAATGAAAGTTTGGAGGGGACTTAGGCTAATTAGGGGTGAAACCTTACCAAAAGAGTCCAAAAACGACCTCACTTTGGAATTAAAAGGGTGGGTAATTACCAAAATAACCCAGGGACTTAAATTAGAAAGAGTTATTAAAATTGCGACTTCAGGTTCCACGAGTGCAATCCACGAGCCGTAGACTAAACCACGACTCGTGGTTTCCTCTCGTGGTTTCTAGTCAAAGTTTTCAGCTACAGATCAAGTTCCATGAGTGAACAGTACGTTCCATAGAACAAACTATGGTCCATAGAACCCACTTGTGGTTCCCGAGGAACAGGCAGCCCTCATGTATGATTCCATGAGTGAACAGTATGGTCCATAGAACAAACTATCTGTCCATAGAACCCACTCATGGTTTTCAGATCAGAGACTGAACCTGCAGAGTACTATCCACGGGTTCATTCCATGACTCATGGTTCAATATACGGCCTATTGTCTGGACTCATAATTCCTGGAATGTTCATAATTTTTAGAGATTCTAAGTTTAAAAGTTGAATCAAATTCGGAGGTGTTACAATATCTCCCCCTTGAGATTATTCATCCTCGAATAAAGACTAAGTAAAGAAAACAAGAGAGAAAACAACCCAACCAACCAAAAAAACATGCAAGCTGAAGAATGAGCATGAAAACTGAGCTTTAATTTAAAACCATGACTGAACTTTGGAAAACATAAATACATGCTAGGATCATGAGACAAGCTAATGGATTTGGACCGGAAGGACAAATTGAGGAGAAAACTATTACCTCACGCTGAATTCGAATTGGAAGGAAAGAGATGAGGGTACTTGGCTTTCATGGCTGCTTCTGCTTCTCAAGTAGCTTCCTCAACTAACTGATTTCTCCAAAGGGCTTTTACCGAAGTGACTTCTTTGTTTCTAAACCTCCGAACCTGACGATAAAGAATCTTTATGGGAACTTCCTCATAAGTAAGGTTATCCTTCACACTCACATCCTCCAAAGAAACAATTAAGGCCAGATCACTAACATACTTCTTCAACAAGGAAACATGGAGAACTGGATGAACTGCTTCTAGATCGGCTGGCAACTCAAACTCATAAGTAACACTACTAACTCTCATCAAAATCCTGTAAGGACCTGCATAGCGGGGACTAAGTTTCCCTTTCTTACCAAACCTCATCACACACTTCATGAGTGACGCCTTCAGAAATACCCAATCATCAACCTCAAACTCCAACTCTCTTCTCCTCACATCTGTATATAATTTCTGTCAGCTATGAATGGTCTTCAACGTCTCCCTAATGATCTGAACTTTCTCCATAGTCTAATATACCAAATCTAGACCAATAAAAATTGCGTCACCTATCTCAAACCAACCAATAGGAGATCTACACCTCCGCCCATAAAGTGTCTTATAAAGGGCCATCTGGATGCTATAATGAAAGTTGTTATTGTAGGCAAATTTGATAAGAGGTAAGTGATCATCGCAATTACCTTTGAAATCAATCACACAAGCTCTCAAAATATCCTCTAAGGTCTGAATAGTATGCTCTGCCTAGACATCCGTCTAAGCTTAACTTGAGTACCAAGACCTTTCTAAAATGATCTCCAAAACTGGGATGTAAACTGAGTACCCCTATCTGAGATAAAAGACAATGGAACTCCATGCAACCTAACTATTTCACGAATGTAGAGTCTGGCATAATCCTCAACTAAATCTGTAGTTTTGAGAGCCAAGAAATAGGATGACTTAGTCATCCTGTCGATAATCACCCAAATGGAATCATGTTATCTGCGAGTATGAGGTTAGCCTGTAATAAAGTCCATATTTATTACTTCCCACTTCCAAGTAGGAAGATCAATATCCTGAGTCATGACACCCGGTCGCTAATTCTACTTTCACTTGTTGACAATTGGGACACTTGCCACAAAATCTGCTATGTCCCTCTTCATTCCATTCCACTAATAAACTTCCCGTACATCACGGTACATCTTGGTGGCACCAGAGTGAATAGAATACCTGAAACTATGATCCTCAGTCAGAATCCACTGTCTCAAACCATCCACATCAAGAACACACAATCGACCTTGATATTGAAGCACACCATCTCCTCTTTGGGATAAAACCTCTACCCTCTGCTGATGGACTGCACCCTTCAACTGGTGCAAAATAGGATCACTGTCTTTCTTCTCTTTCAGTTCAGCTACCAAAGATGAATCAGACCCATTCTGAACAATAACAGCACCATCTGTCGAATCCATAAGGTGAACTCCTAATCAAGCAAGTCAATGAGCATCCTTGGCCAATTCCTTCTTTTTGTCCTCAATCGAAGACACACTACCCATAGACAATCTACTAAGTGCATCCGCCATGACATTGGCCTTACCCAGATGGTAAAGCACACTCATATCATAATCCTTAAGAAGATCAATCCACCTCCTTTGACGAAGATTCAATTCTTTTTGAGTGAATACATACTGAAGACTCTTATGATCGGTGAATACATCCACATGAATTGATATTTTAAAACCAAATACATAACTTTTCCCCAATTTGGGTAAGAACCCTAAATTCACCAATTCATAAATCAAAGTAAAAACTTAGGGTTTTGGGCATAAGGGTAAAATGAATCCCTTATCGAATACCCACATACCTGAATTGAAGCTTCCTATATCAAGGATGAAGAGGAATGGAGAGTTGGAACTTGGAGATTGAAGCTTAAGAGACCCTTTCCACTTTAGGGAAGATGAATGAGAGTTTGGAGGGGACTTAGGCTAATTAGGGGTGAAACCCTACCAAAAGAGTCCAAACTGACCTCACTTAGGAGTTAAAAGAGTGGGTAATTACCAAAAAAGAGTGGGTAATTACCAAAATAATCCAGGGACTTAAATTAGAAAAAGTTGTTAAAACTACGGCTTCAGGTTCTACGAGTGCAATCCACGAGCCATAGACTAAACCACGACTCATGGTTTCCTCTCATGGTTCCTTGCAAAAGTGTTCAGCTGCAGATCAAGTTACACAAGTGAATAGTATAGTTCGTTAAACAAACTACATTCCATAGAACCCACTCGTGGTTCCTGGGGAATAGGAAGCCCTCAGGTCTGATTCCAAGAGTGAATAGTACGGTCCATAGAACAAACTACGGTCCATAGAACCCACTCGTGGTTTTAATATCAGATACTGAACCTGCAGAGTACTATCCACGAGTTTATTCTATGGCTCATTGTTGAATCCACGGCCCGTGGTCTGGACTCATAATTCTTGGAATGTTCATAACTTTCAGAGATTCAAAGTTTAAAAGCTGAATCGAATTCCGGGGTGTTACATTGGGTCATGACAATACACATGCTAAAGGGTCTTACATGACCTACTGAGGATAATCTAGGGGTCTATGTACTGTACCAGCATGATACCTGCTCCATAATATATTAGCTTGTTAATAAGCTCACATTAAACTCGAGCCACTTATCAACAGAATAGTATGTATATTCTCAGCTCTTACAACATAACTAATATATTCTCAAACAGTTATCTCTCAGGATAGTATCAACAAGTATACAATAAATTTAATGAGTGCACATTATTCTTCCAAATTATTAAACATAGGCTTCAACAATTATAAGCTTATTCATACAAGCATTGCCAAGTCAAACAAGTAATCAACCACAAATTATATCCAAAGAACAACCAACTTGCTCATCAATTCATAATATATACAAGAGATTAAATTAAGTCTAACTCCATATAAACCATCACTTACCTCAACCAAAGAACCCGAATTCGTCCAACCAACATGCTCATCAATTCATAGTACATACAAGAGACTAAATTAAGTCTAACTCTATATAAACCATCACTTACCTCAACCAATGAATTAAACCTAGGTTAATTCATAATGCACATACCTGGTCCAAAAAGTAGTCTTAGATATTTCCTCAGCTCAAATCTTTCAATTAATGATACCCAGACCTCAAATCAATTTTATAGAAAACAAATGCATCCTGAAGTTGATCAAACAGGTCATCAATGCAAGGGCGAGGGTACTTATTCCAAATACTGACATTGTTTAGCTTATAGTAGTCAATGCACATACACATACTCCCATCTTTCTTTTTCAAAAACAAAATAGGAGCACCCCATGAAGAGGCACTCAGACAAATAAACCCCTTACTAAGCAGGTCCTGCAATTAAACTTTTAATTCTCTCAACTCAGCCTGTGCCATCCAATATGGCAGAATAGAAGTAGGATGAGTGTCAGGCTCTAAATCAATCCAAAAATCAATATCACGATCTAGTGGCATGCCAGGTAAGTCCATAGGAAACACTTCCAAGACCTCACATACTACATGAACTGACCCTATAGATGGGACCTGTGCACTAGTGTCCAAGAGATGTGTCAAAAATACCAATCACCCACTCTTTATCAGTTTCTTGGCATGAATAAAGGATATAATCTTTTTAGGAATAAGGTTACAGTCACTCTTCCACTCAAGTCTAGACATACAAAACATTGCTATGGTAATTGTCCCTAGAATGATATCGAAATCCACCATGTCAAGAATCAGTAAGTCTAACCTGGTCCTATACCCTATGGATGTAACAGGACAAGAACGGTAGACTCTATCTACAATCACAAAATCAGCAACAGGAGTAGACACATGAATAAGAACATTAAGTAAATCACATATCATGTCTATACTCACAGAAAAATATGTAGACACACAAGAAAAGGTAGATCCTAGATAAAATAAGGTTGTAGCTATCCAATCACACACTAGAATAGTACTTGTGATCACTATATCAAATACCTCTGCCTCTGGTCTACATCAGAAAGCATAAAAATGAGTTCAACCACCTGTCTTTTTGCAATCCTTATCAGGATGAGTACCACATCTACTAGCATGTCCACAACCCCATTTAGGCTGGGTGCTACTTTTACCTATTGCATGGCCACTATGCCCACCCAAAGGATAATCTCTACCATGTGCACCACCTCCCCTACGCATTGGAGTTTGAGCTCAGACATGTCCAATATCACAGACATGTCCAACAGCTGGAGCTGGAGCTCTACCCCTGGCAGGCGCTGCTCTGTGTCCCCTAGCTTTACCACCTTTTCTTGTGCATTCTCTACCATAGCACGACCCTAGAAGCCAGCTCGAGTGCCTCTACTATTGCCTCTGCTACACGTGTCCTTACCATCTGTGAGAGAAAAGAATGAAGAGGTCAGTACCAATTTGGAATGCCAGGTGCCAATTAGAATCAAGTAATAGCATGAAAAAAAAAATTGAGTTTTCCTAGTGTCCTATAGCCTCTCGAATAAAAGTACTAATGTCTCCATACCATTTTGCAAGACTCTACTAGAAATGTCCTTGTACGACGAGATCAATGAACCTAAAGCTCTAATACCAACTTTTTCACAACCCAAATAACCTTGAGTGGCACCCACACTAACCTCCCCAGTGGGTTAACCATGTCTTACCAACTAACCCTAGTCATAACCAATTCATTTTAGCAATAATAAAACAATTCTAGGCATAATAATCAAGTCTCAACTAATCAATTAAAAATTATGCGGAAATCTAGCTATTTCATCCCTAAAATCCAAAAGTCATCGTGCAAAGGACTCTAGCTAAATAGTGTCTAAGAATATCCAAAACCAAATAATAAATATAATAATATCTAAAAGATAGACATCAAGTACTAGGAAGATCTGTGGCAGCCTAGACAGAAGTATCTCACCCTCGAATTGATCAACTAGCGGCACTAGATACGAGGTTGTGTCAAAGTTTCTATAGTAGAATCTGCACTCAAAAGAAATTTCAGGAGTAGCATCAGTACAAACACTATGTATTGGTAGGTATCACAGGCCGACTCAAAGTAGTAACAAGTTATATCTCATAAAATAAATAAGGCAAGTAGACAAGTACATCAGCACATAATCAAACTCAGATAACAAGTAGTCAAATAGACAGCCAACACCCAGACATAAATATCAAACAATCAAAGATATATAAGTCACCAAAAATCGACATATTACTCACCACCAAACTCTACAATAGTAAGCAGTCACAATAAATATGGAATTATCTCCACACTGATCTTACAGTTGTATAGCCTCTGTATCTCATCAGTCTGAATGTAATCATATCAAAACTCACTTAAACTCTCGTATATACACATGCTAAAGGGTCTTATTTCTTCCCAACTAGTCATGACATGCTGGGAAAAACCTAGGGTCCCTTTACTGTATCAATGTGGTACCCGCTCAATAGAATATAACTATTTTTCTATAAGGTCACATCAGACTAGAGTCATTCGAACAATAGAATGATATGTATATTTCTTTATCACTCTCAACATATCTCAGTATGTTCTTATCTTAATCATCTCTAAAAATAATGTCACAAGTACACAAGTACACAGTTAATAATGGTGTTCTTCATAATCATAAGTCATTTTAAGACAGGCTTCAACAGTTAAGCTTATTCGTGCAAGCATGCCAAGCCAAACAAATAATTATTTCAACAATTTTATCCGAAGACCAACCAATACCCTATCAATCCAAACACATATAAGGGACTATATTAAGTCTAACTCCACATAAAACCATAGACTACCTCTACCAAAGAATCTGAATCACAAGCTACTTTGCAAGAGCCTTGCCTTTCTACAATGCCTCAGAACATTCAAAGTCTAGAATCAAACAAGTTACTCTTCAAATTAAAGTCTTGGGAATTCAAACCAACTAACTCAACCCTTATTTGAGGTCTGTAGCATTTTCCAAGGGTCAACTATCCACAAACTCACCTCACATTAATCACATTATCATTGTTCATGGAGTTTTTACTCTAATTTCCCCCTTTCTAGTCATTTTTATGCTAAAGGTCACATTGTTACGGAACTCAAACTCCCATTCATCATTATTCATGTTTTAGAACAACAACTACATACTAGGAAGTGTTTATCTATACTTTAAATGCATTATAGATGATAATCACACCTGTCTATAGGCTTTTCCATAATTTTATAGACCTAGGGTTCTAACCAATAATTTCCACCACCATACACTGCCCTATGATTCTACAATTATAAATAATTACTGTAATGGAATAACTTACCTCAAACCAAGAGAATCATCCTAGCCTTTATAAAATTACCTTCTTGGAGCTCTAGAATGAGGTTTTGGAGTTTGTGAAATAATACTCAGAAAAACTAACTTAAGCAGACATTCTACCCCCATCATCCACTACAACGGCTGTATTGTCGCTACAGTGAGACCGTTGTGGAAACTTTGACTCACTATGGCAAGCCCTGATGGAATTGGCCAGCCTCCCTGAGGTAGGACTCCGATTGCTATGGCAGTCTCACTATAGAGAAATTACTTCCACTGCAATGGTCCCTGAAATAGAAACTCGAGAACTCAGATCAAATTCTCCATTTCACTACATACTTTTCAAGCTTAAGACATCACAAAATAACCCTATTGTGGCAGCAACTATAATCATAAACTACAAATTTGCTCACAGTCCCAGAACTTCCTATGGAGGTTTAGATTACTAGGTCACTCCCTAACGGAATACGACAACATAAATAATAATTATGTGAATCATGATTCACCACACATAGACACAACACATGATTTCAGCCTCAAACCACCCCATCTTGAGATTTTACTAACTCAACTCACAAGGGGGGATTCTAATAGGGTACTTAGGCCCTAACCATACCATAACGACTGGGAGGGTCGTTACTTGACCCTTACCCGTCTCAGTGCTAAATATTCCTCCCAAAACAATATATATATGCTCATAACTATCATGCCCCACTTTAGGAAAAAACTGAAAATACATTACTTTGAGTCTTTGCTCAATGTTTACTTCTTTAAACTGAACTTGCTTGTGAGCCTTGGCCTAAAACCTTTCTTGCTAGCTTAACTTTCAAACATACTAAACTTTTTTTCCTTTCAAAATCATATATTTGTAAGTTTAAAATACTGACTTGAAAACCTTTCATGAAATACTTTTTTACAGCTTTTAAATCATCGTCTCATGAAAACAATACATAATGATAACTTTGTAATCAATACTTTCAAAATCAAGAACAAATCATGGGTCCTTGGGATAGAAAAAAGAATGAATTGTAAATCAAGGAATCACAATGTTATAACTTTTGATTTTTATCATAATCCAAATGGTCGTCAGTCGCACCCACACTAATCCTTCGGTGGGAGAACCAAGCATTTTCCTCTAACCCAGCCATAACTAATCAATTTTAGCAAAATAACCAACCAACAAGGCATAATAAGCATGTATCAAAAACTAAAATGAATAATTATACGGAACTAACTATTACATCTCCAAAGATCTGAATGTCATCCTACAGGACGCTAACTAGACAATATCTAAGAATACTCCAAAACTACTAATAAATATCTATGTTTGAAAATAGAAGACATGTGTGAACTAAGAAGATCTATGGAAACCATGAAATGGAGGTAGGTCACCCTAGAATCGATCAATCACGAGCTCTAGATGCGAGGTCTTATCGAAAACTCTGGAACACAGTCTCCACTCAGAAAAAGAAGTGTAGGAGTAGCATCAATACAAATACTATGTACTGGTAGGTATCATAGGACAACTCAACATAGTAAACAAATATACGTCATGAAATGAATAAACATATAACAAGTACAACCTCATATGATCAAGTACTCGGATAAAATCAAATAGTCACCACAATTAGATAAATGAACCTCAGTTACAGACATATCAAGTGTCAATATTCAAGGACATAAAAGTCACTGAAACACAGAAAACTTAAGTCATACAAACTTTACAAATATAATATAGTCACCCCAACATGGATTCATGTCCATACAATATCTCAGACATATAGTCTTTGTATCTCATCAGACTCAATATAATCATATCAGAACTCACTCAGATCACTCATCTATACACACATGCTAGGGACTTATTTTTGCCCAACTAGTCATGACATGCAGTAGACAACCTAGGGTCCATGTACCGTATCAGTGTAGTACACTCTCCACCATATAACCACTCATCCGTAGCTAACATCAGACTCGAGCTCCTCAATAATAGAAAAGTATGTATATTCTTATTTTCTCAACATATCTTAGTTTGTTCTCATCAAAACCCTCTCTCAGGATAATGTCACCAGTCCATAATTAATAATAGATACACTTCATAATCATGTGTCGTTTAAGAAATGCTTCAAACAATCATACAACTTATTCATACAAGCATTGTCAAGTCAAATAATTAATCACTTCAACAATTATGTCTGAAGACCAACCAACATGTTATTAATCCAAACATATATAAGAGACTATATTAAGTCTAACTTCACATAAAACTGTAACCTACCTCAACTGAAGAATCTGAATCAACATCTACTTTGGAAGAACCTTGTCTTTCCTCAATGCCCCAAAACATTCAAAGTCTATAATAAAAAATATTAAGAGTAATTAATCATTTACTCTTCAAATTTAAGTCTTGGAAGTTCAAACTCATTAAATCTACCTTTATTCAAGGTCTATAGCATTCCGCAAGGGTCGATTACCCATAAACTAGTCTCACATTATTAACATTATCACTGTTCATGGATTTTCTACTCCAGTTATCCCTTTTCAAGAAGTTTTTACGCTAAAGATCACATTTTTATGGAACTCAAGGTTCCCATTCATCACTAATCATGTTCTAAAACTACAATAACCAACTAGGAAGTGTTAATGTACACTCTAGAAGCATCCTAAAGGATTAATACATCTACCCATAGGTCTTCTCACCCTTTTCATGAACTTAGGTTTCTACCCATAGTCTCTCCACAATAACCTCTTTAAGGATTCTACAATGATATTCCATTACTAAACAAAGAGGTTAATGGAAAAACAACTTATGTCAAACAAAGAGAATCACCAAACTCTATCACACACGTGTGAAGCATATCTTCTATAACCTGAATCATCCACTCAGACAGTCCATCAGTCCAAAGGTAAAAAGTTATACTAAGGTCAAACCTATTACCCAACTCAGCCTACAATATTCTCCAAAATTTAGAAGTAACTGAGTACCTCTATCTGAGATAATAGAGGCCTGAACTCCATGTAATCAAACTACCTCATGGATATAATCATGGCTAACTTCTCTCTAGTATAAATCACTTGTACTGGAATGAAGTGTATAGACTTAGTCAACCTATCCACGATCACCCACACAGAATCAAACTTACCCAAGGTCTTTGGAAGACCTACAACAAAGTCCATCGTTATTCTTTCCCACTATAATTTTAGAATGGGCATTCTCTGAAGTGTCCCTCCGGGTCTCTAGTGCTCATACTTAACCTTTTTTTTAAACCATCATTAGTGGGGATTAGGCATTGCCTAATCTATGTATTCATGTTAACAAAAAACATAGTTTGTGTACAGGATTTTTGTCCAATCCACCCTGGGAAATTAGAAGGATTTTTGTCCATTGATGTGCTCATACTTAACCTGCTGACAATTTGGACACTGGGCAAAGAAATACGCAATGTTGTGCTTTATTCTACTCCACCAATAATATTGTCTCAAACACGATACATCTTAGTAGCCCTAGGATATATGGAGTACTTCAAACTATGAGCCTATGTAAGGATAGTCTTGATCAAATCATCAACACTGGGAACACATACATGCCCCTTAATTCTCAGAACACCCTCATCATCAATCACGGCTTCCTTGGCCTCTCCTTGCAAGACCTTATCATGAATCTTGCTTAACTTATCATCTTCAACATGTTTAGCCTTAATCTCCTCTAGGAAAGAGGACCTTGCCTCAACACAGGCCAAAACTCCATCAGACTCAGTCATATCAAGTCTCATAAATATTTTAGCTAAAGTTTGAACCTCTCTAGCCAACAAACTCCTTGTAGCCTCAAAACAAGCCAGGCTACCCATACTCTCCAACTTTCTTCTCAATGAATCAGCTACCATATTTACTTACCCCAATGATACAAGATCGTAATATCATAGTCTTTGAGCAGCTCCATCCATCGATGTTATCTCAAGTTCAGATCTCTTTGCATGAACATATGTTGCAGACTACGGTGATCAGTGAACACCTCATAACAGACACCATAAAGATAGTGCCTTTAAATTTTAAAAACAAACACCACCATGCTCAACTCTAAGTCATGTGCAGGATAGTTTTTCTCATACACCTTCAACTACCTAGAAGAATATGTGATGACCTTCTTATCCTGCTTTAAGATAGCACCAAAACCAAAATATGAAGCATCATAATAAACAACAAAACTTTTGACCTCCATAGGCAGAGCAAGGATGGGAGCACTAGTCAACAAGGTCTTGAGCTTTTGAAAGCACTCTTCACATTCATCAGATTGTTAAAATGGCACATCTTTCTGAGTCAACTGAGTAAGCTGGGAAGCAATAAAAGCATACCCCTTCCCGAACCAGTGATAATAACTAGCCAACGCTACAAAACTGCAAATCTAAGTCACTGATGTCGGCCTAGCCCAACCCTTAACTTCCTCGACTTTATGTGATCGACTATAATTCCATCCTTTGAAATCACATACCCCAAGAAGGACACAGAAGATAACCAAAACTCACATTTAGAAAATTTTGCATATAACTACTTCCCCTTCAACAATTCTAACACAATTCTTAAATGTGCCTCATGCTCCTCCTTACTCTTCGAATATACCAATATGTCATCAAAAAACATAATAACAAAAAAATCTAACAAGGGCTTAAAGATCCCATTCATCAAACTCATAAAAGCATCAATGGCATTAGTAAGCCCGAAAGACATCACTAAGAATTCATAATGCCCATATCTGGTCTAAAAAGCAGGTATATCCTCAGCATAAATATTTAGTTGATGATACCCAGACCTCAAATCAATCTTAAAAAAGACTAACGCGCCCTAGAGCTGATCAAACAATTTATCTATGTGGGGAAGAGGGTATTTATTCTGAATAGTGACCTTGTTCAACTAGCGGTAGCTGATGTACATATGTATGCTCGCATTTTTTTTTTACAAATAAAATAAGAGAACCCATGGGGAGGCACTTGGATGAATAAACCCCTTACTAAGCAGGTCCTGCAACTGAACTTTTAGCTCTTTCAACTCAGTCGGTGCCATCCTATATTGAGGAATAGAAATAAGGATGAGTATCAGACTATAAATCGATGCAAAAATTGATATCATGGTCTCGTGGCATACAAGGTAAGTCTATGAGAAACACCAATAAGAAGTCACATACCACAAAAGCTGACCATATAGATAGAACTTTAGCACTAGTGTCCTAAAGATGGACAAAAAATGTCAAATGCCCTCTCTTAATCAACTTCTTAGCATGAATCTAAGATATAAATTTTTAGGGACATGGCTATCATCTCCATTCCACTCAAGTCTAGAACATCCAAAAAATTGCTATAGTCATAGTTTTAGCATTATAGTCTAGAATAGCATGATATGGGGACAACCAACTTATCCCTAGTATGATATCATAGTCTACCATGTCCAGAATCACTAAGTCTACCAAGTCTTATACCCCATGAATGTAACAAGACAAGTATGGTATACCTTATCCACTATCACAGAATCACCTACAGGAGTAGACACATGTAACACCTATCCACTATAACAGAATCACCTACAGGAGTAGACATATGTAACACCTCAAAATTTGAACCAGCTAACAAACTTAGAAACTAGAATTCTGCTACTGTTAGACCTCACGGGCAGCCACCACAGGCGTCGAAGCTCCGACGGGCCATGAGGCACACCGTGGGAAATGGCTAGTTTCTATTTAGCCAAAGTAATCTAGCCTGATGGGCAGTCATAATGGGCATCACGGGTGCAACAGCCCATGGGAACTCTTTCTTGGGATCTTCTAGCAGCTTTTCCCCCAGGTGTCTTCTGCTCTGACAGGCATCACCATGGGCGTCATAGTTGTGATTGCCCGTGGGAGTGTATCGTCATAACCCTCCAGAGCGCTTGGAGTTTTAAATAGCTTGCCCGATGCCTTGATCTAATGGGCCATCATGGGTGCGATGCCATCGAGCAGCTCGTGAGGCGACAGATTCTACAACTTTTTATTTTAAGTCAGGGGTAATTTAGTCTTTTCCCCTATTCTTTTAACTCCTAAGTGAGGTTGTTTTGGACTCCTTTAGTAGGATTTCACCCCTAATTAGCCTAAGTCCCCTCCAAACTCTCATTCATCTTACAAAAAGTGGAAAGGGTCTCTCAAGTTTCAAGCTCCATGTTTAAGTCTCCATTTCTCTTCACCCTAAATTAAGAAAGCTTCAATTCAGGTATGTGGGTATTCAATAAGGGATTCATTCCACCCTTATATCCAAAACCCTCAAGTTTTACTTTGGTTTATGAATTGGTGAAATTAGAGTTCTTACCCAAATTGGGGAAATCTTATGGGTTCAGTTTTAAAACATCAATTCATGATTCATTATTACTTATCTATGATTTATTTGAGATTCCTTAAGTGTTTTCAATAGCCCATGCATTATGTATGAATTCTAGCATGTGTTTACTCAATCACATGTTTTCAAGTAAAATTGGCATGTTTAGATAACATGACCTCAAGTATTATGAAATTGCTTGGTTAATTATTCAAGTTATGAATTTAGAAAGAAAAGTATGTTTTGAATTATGGCCATGCTAAGCTTTAAGACTTATGATTTGAGATTGGCATGACATCAGATATGTCCTTATGCTTTTCTAACAGTTTTGATATCAGATATGTCACAAGTATATTATGAGCTATATGTATATTTTTTGGAGTAGTATTTAGCACCGAGTTGGACAGGGTGAGCGTACCCTTAGTCCTAGAACTACGTGCCCTTGTAAGTTGATTAGCCCCTCAGTTGGGCATTAGAATTAGTGATCATGCCACAGTCATGCCTTTATATCCTGGCAAGGTATATTGGGTCCTATCGATGGGATGAATACATCGGATTCTATGTAGCTCACATGGTCTATGTCGGTTAGAGAACCTCCCACAGAAACAGTTTTAGGTTTTTAAATGCATTGACTCTTTGTTTTTGGATTTCAGAACTTGTACTATTACTTATGGTTTTCAAGTATATTTTTCCTATATTATTACATTGAGTCCTTTGCATTTTAGCTTTTATCATCATAGTATGATTTAAGTTTTAAAGCACGTATAGCATGTTTACTTCAGACTTTGCATGTTTCGCATACTCAGTACATCCTATAGTACTGACGCATACTTCTTGTGTATTATCCTATTTATGATGCAGATTCAGGCTCTTATCCTCAGACTAGTGGCTATACATCGCCGGTTATCCAGCTTGTGTTGGTGAGTACTCATCATTCGAGGGCTAGTACTAGACTTGTTACTTTCATGTCTTTCATTCAAATTTCTTATTTAGCTGGGGTCTTATCCAGCAACTCCTTATGTCGAATATAGAGGCTTTTCAGAAAAGACAGATATTTGGGTTCTCATTTCAGATTGTGTTTCTTCTAGACATTTATCTATTATAGAGTTAGTTGCCTATCTATTTATTTATGCTTCCGTTATAATTCTTTGTTGTCTAAGTAATGCTAAGACCAAGGGTTAACTTGGGGCACTTATGGTCCCCAGGTGCCGTGTTATGCCTGGGGGTAGCCTCAGAGTGTGACAAACTTGGTATCAGAGCATCAGGTTAAAGAGTCTTAGGGTGTCTGAAAGTCACATCGAGTAGAGTCTCTTTCATGTATGTGAAGCGCGCCACACTTATAAGAGGGAAGCTACGAGATGTCTTAGGAAAAACTTTACTTCTTTCATGATCAATATCGTGCGATAGAGTTTAACTCTATTACTCCTCTAATCCAATCTTTATGCATTTCTTATTATGCCTCATCGTCGTGCCATGCCTCACCGGGCCAATGCCTAAAATGCTAATCCTCTGATTCCTGACCCCAAGGTCACAAATGTGGAGTTCCGAAATGCTATTCATATGCTAACTCAGAGTATGTCCACTCAGGCCAATTGTAACACCCCAGAACTTTCAAGCTCAGACTTAGCTCAGAAAACCAGAGGAAATAAAAATTTTCCAACTGATGGCAGAACCACGAGTCACTTCAATGAGCCGTGGAATAGTCCATGAGTCGTGGACCAGACTCGTGGAACAAAGATCAGAGGACTACTCCCTTAAAGTCAATTCCTCGATTGGAGTCAACGGACCATAGAAGTTTCTACGGACCATGGAAATCGTCCATGGAATCCACCTTCCAAACGACTCCCAGGAACCACGATTGGGTTCCACGACTAATGGAAGTTTCCATAAGTCATGAATCCAACTCATGGAACCAGTTCTAGTAGACTAACATTAAGTCCCCACGAACCACGAGTGGGTTCCACGACCCGTGAGAGTTTCCACGAGTCGTGAACCCAACTCGTGGAATCAATCTTCAGAGACCAAGAAATTTGGCTCAGTAATCACGAGTGGGATTCCACGACCCGTGGAAGCTTCCACGAGTCGAGAACCAAATTCGTGGAGCTCTGTCCAGTAGCTCAACTTTCAGGGTGAGTAAACCACGACAGGGTTCCACGACCCGTGGAACTTTCCATGAGTCGTAGAACCAAGTCGTGATCCCTGAGTCGCGAAGTTCAGCAGTTTTTCTAATTATTTCCCAGGGGCATTCCATACTTTTCATTTCTCTTTTAATGCCTGGGCTAAGTCAGTTTGACTATTCTAAGCCTAATTAATTAGTCAAAAACTACCTAAAACCCTCGTTCTCCTAAAATCATCGGACTTAGAAAGAAAAGAAGAGAAAGAAATGGTAATTTTCTCTCAAGAACAAGTAAAGGTCTTCATCAAGTTTAGCCCCAAAAAATCAAGGGATCTCTCCGTAGTTTTCTTCACCAGGTATGTGGGATTTCACTAGTGGGTTCCTTTCACCCAATACGCCCCTAGCATTCAGTTGGTTCCCTCCAATGTCTACACGATTGATTAGACCTAGGGTTCAAGAACCTTAGAATTTTCCTTTGTTATTCAGATGCTACAATTCATGTGATGTTTAGTCCATATTCCTTGTAAAATTACTGCAGCCCATATTTAGGATCCACAACCCTAGCCTGTTAAATTTTCAATATTTTATAGATTTTTCTTGCTAGGCAGATCAGTCAAATAATCATGTTTCAGAATTTAAATACCATATCCTTCAGTATGTTTATGTTGCATTCTCGGTTAATTACCAGTATTTTGAGCTATCCATTATTTTAGTGCATTATTCCTTATATTCAGTTAGGAGTAGGCTTAGTACCAAGCGGACGATGGGATGAAGGGTTAGTTGTCAGTTTAGGCTAAGACTTTTAGTAGCAGTCCTCAAGTCCCAAAACTACGGCGCTACCATAGGTATTAAAGGAGTCAGCTGTCAGACTAGGTTGCACCTCCTTTTCCCTTGAGTACATCACTAGTGGATCCACGTCAGACTTGTCTGTACCCTTGGCAAGGTATGAACACCCTTCCAACCAGGGGTACAGGTTGGCCCCATAGTTAGCTCAACTTGGAGTATGTCGGTTAACAGTACCTTCCATGGTCAGATTCATGTTGCATTGACCATGTACCCAGTATTTATTTCAGTATTCAGTTCAACATGTTATATTTATGAATTGTACTTGGTCATTGTACTCAGCCAAGCTTTCAGTTATATTTCAGTATGATGATTTACAGGTTCAGTTCTTTATTGTTCACTTAGTATATATGTTACGTTCATTTTTGAATAGTTCAAAAACTATTTCATAACTTTTGTGGCAAAAAATATCATTTGTTTGTTAATTTTATTTTTGGAAGAAAATAGTTTAAAGAGTTTAAAAAGAGAGTCACCACTTAATTTTAGGAAAATTAAGAAACCATTTAAAAGGTAATTTTGAAATAAAACCTTTTATTTAAAACCAGAGTCTAGGTAAGGGTTCAAGTTAAATTCGAAAGGTGTTAGGCACTTTCGAAAATTCACAAAATGTGGTTCCCGGCGGATTTAAAATATTTGGCTAATTTTGAAAATACTTGAGTTATTTGAGAAAAACCTAAAGTTATTTGAAAATCTTATTTAGAACGAAAGAAATTTATTTGTTACTTAAACATTCATATTTATTCTAAAGATGAAATAAATTAAACGTCAAAGTTTCAAAATAATTCTAACTTAACAATTTAATCGGGAATAAGACTTTGAATTAGATGGTTAATTCAAATTCTTAAACATGTATTCTAAGCTTCTTATTAACTATGAAGGGATATAAAGAATTCCCCAAGTCATTCTATAAGCTTACAGTTTGTAATTTAAACGCTTAAAAAGAAATAATCATGTGAGCAACAACTAGTAAATAACTTAGTAAAACTCTTACGGGGATTCATCCAAGTTAAAAAAGTTAGCATTTTAACAAATGAATAAATACACAAGTAAATAAAGAGAATATTAAAATTGAGCCTCAAACTTTTGGCTTCTTTCTCGTGAGGCTGCCGCTGCCAATATTGGGTTTTTACCCAAATATCACATTTTTAGCCCTCTTGGACTGCTACTACTGCTGCGATTTTCAGACATTTAGGCCTTAATGTTAGCTTCCCTTTCGATGCTCGGAGGAGTTTGACTCGAAGTATGCAAAGGCAAAGAAATGGGGAGTCCAATTGGACTCGTTTGGATGAGTTCATGCATAGGAAAAATAAGAGGAGGAATTAGATATTGCGTTAGGCTAATCACACCATAATTGACATTGTTCAAAATAAACACACGAATAAACATATTAAACAGAGAAGAAAATCACACACATAATCACATGACTTCTAAATTCTCATTAACGACACTCTTTAAGACTCCAAGTTAAATAAAATGTTGCTGCAACTTGAGCAAACAGAGAAAAGATTGAGCAGGAGAGAACATAATCTTTTAATAACAATGATGCATCCAATTCCAAAAGAATTTGAATTAAGAGAAAGTAAACCAGTTCAAGTTGAAACTTTTTCAACCAATTTAAGCAACATGGAAACACTTGACTTTATCACCTTCGGTGAGAACTGGATATACACAGTTTAATCAAGAAGGAAATTTTTTACACACGAGCCTTCAAATTTCAGTAAATCGTTTCAACATTAGTACTCATATCTTTAAACTTTGAAAGAAAATGAAATTTAATGAACAAAACTTTATGGAGCCTTTAAGAAACATTGCTGAAGAAAACCGAAGAAGAATGGTTGAAACTTTCAACCAAAACGCAGGTAAAATCTAGAACAGACTACAAGAACTCTCTTGATTTACACATGGAATCTTATTTGTTCAATATTTAAGCATAAAACAATTGTGATTGATCCCTTAAACCCAAGGAAAACTCCTAAAGAATAGATTCTTTTCAAATCATGAAGGCAGATGTACATTTTCCACCGAAGTCAAGTCGTTTTAAAACATTACAATGAAGAAATAACCACAATCTAATCCTCACGATATCATTTAAACACACACATACTTATATTGAGGCTAATGGCAAGGGAAGCAAATTCTAATACCAAAAATGGATTACTGACTTGAACTAAATCACGTTAGCTTACTCGAAGAAAACAAGACCAAATACAGAAAACAATTTTGCAAGAACAGACAAATGGATGCTCCATAGATCAGTAAACTATACGTAAACACATGATTAATCCACATTTATAGGACGTAAATAACAAACAGAAATCGAACAGGGAGGAAGATTACACTCAAATAGATGTTATTAAACCTTAAATCAAAGAAAATACTTCCAGTTCTTTAAACACGAACAATGAAGCAAATACAAAGCACTGATCATCTTTTAGCGCACATAATCAGGATATTGCTACTGAAATCAAATATTTGAAAGTATAAACATTTGAACTATTCTATACTAATCAAAATAGGTAATTAAACGCAAGAAACAAAATCAGTAGCAAAACAATAAACCACACACAAACATGAAACTGAAAACATAACTGAGTGGAGAGAAAGAAGATTACCTTTAACGGAGCAGCGGACTTAAGACGACCAGCCTTGAAGATGATTCCACCACCCAACTCCGACTTCCGTTTTCTTGACTCAATTTTACCAAAATCACAAGAAAACTTAGCAAAATTTGAGCTAGTTCCTCTGGTTTCCTAAAATCATGAGCTAGAGCCCACAAGATTTTAGAAATCCAGAGGAGGTTGGGCCACACCCATAATTTAGGTGAAAAAACCTCTCCCCATGAACAGTGAAGGGATGGGGTTTATATAGGGGATTTTCAGGTGAAGAAAGGGGGGAAAACAGAGGGTAAAACAGGCAGAAACCCTAGGGATTTTCGAATTTGAACTTGGCCCCAACGAAATTGAGCCATGCATGTACTATCTCAGTATGAATTTGAGCTGATTTCTCTGTGATTTTAGGGGAATGAATGTTGGAGGAGCCAGCTGTCCCTTTCTAGGATGTTCTAGGCATGAACAACTCACTTTTTTCGTACAAACAAATGGGAACAAAGGGAATTTGATGGAGGGGTAACATTTCCCAGAGATTGAAGTAGTTTGCTGGTGATTTGGTGGTCGTTTTGATCGAAGAGTTTCTGGGTTTGGACAGAGAAGCATTGGGCGTTGTTGTCGTCTGTTCTAACAGACCAAGAGAGAGAGGGGGATAAAGGGGTGTTTGGTATGCGTGTTGTATAAGGGAGAGAAAGAAGAGTATAGAGAGTGGTAAAGGTTTGGGCCGGGTCGAGGGTTGAAACGAAGGTGGGCTGGGGCGGATTTATTTTGTTGTTGGGCTAAGCAAATGGCTGAAGGGAAAGGAACAAACTTGGAACAAATGTGGCCAAATTTGGTCGGATTGATAACCCAAATGATTTAAATTTTAGTCAAATCTTTAAGATTATAGCCAAATTAAATCTAATTGAATCAATTTGAAAGGAATTAGGTCGTATTTGGAATAGGACAAACTAAATACGATTAATTTAACTGAGCTTTATTTATTTTAAAATAACTAAAAATAATTAATTTACTATCATATTTAATCATGTATTTATAAAACACCAATTTCACAATTCAATTCCCGTTTGAAATTATTTTGATCAAATAGACAGTTTTAATCATTTTGAAATAATTTTGGAAAAATCCTTTGAATATCTACTAAAATTTTTGAAACAATATACATCTATATATATTATAAATATACGTAGATGTATGTTTATTCATGAAGATTATAGAATACTCTCCAGAATTAATTTTGAAAAATTATTTAAAATTATTAAAAATCTAAAAGCTCGATAATTAATTGAATAGTGGAGGGTAAAAATTGGGTGTCAACAATATATATATCATGCATGCTCAGTACATTCAAAGTACTGACACATACTTTTGTGCTACATCATTTTATGATGTACGTCCAGGCACTCAGCATCCAGACCGCTATTAGTCGACTTCCAGTTCATACTCAGCAGCTCTGTGGTGAGTCCTCATAGTTCGAGGATGATAGACATGCTTTACTTTTAGTATCTACCTTTCAGTTTCAGTCTTATTAGAGTTAGCTGGGGGTATATCCCAGCAACTCATATCAGTTAGTGGCTTTCAGTCACAGACTAGATTGAGTGGAGTTGCTAGTGTTGTTTTCAGTCATTATTAAATTCTTATAATAGTTTACATTCAGCTATGTTGGGGCTCTATCCCACTATATATATATAAACTATTTTCAGCTTCCGCACATTATATACTTTTGCTTCAAATTTCATAGGTATGCCATGCCATGGGTTAGCTCAGGGTCACTTTTGACACTAAGCACCGTGTTATGTCTAGGGGGTAGCTTCGGGGCATGACAAACTTGGTATCAGAGCATCAAGTTTAAGTGTCCTAGGGTGTCTGAATGCCGCGTCAAGTAGAGTCTTCTTCATGGGTGTGACGTGCACCATACTTATGGAGGAGAAGCTATGAGACATCATTAGGAATAACTTCCCTTCTTTCTTCTCCAGTTCGTGCTATAGAGTATAAACTCTATTTAATTTCCTTCTATTCTAACTCATGCTCTTTGCATTTTAGAAAAATGCATCCACGAAGAGCTAACGCTAGGAATCAGCTAGCGCCAGCAGCGCCAGCAAACCTCTTGAATGAGCAAGTCAGGCATGCCAAATTCATGGCTGCCTTCCAAGTACTTTCTCAGGCCATGACCTCCCAGGTCAACCAGCAGGCTGCTGCACCAGCTCCACCTCAGGTCAATTCTATCGCAGCCAGGATCCGGGATTTCACAAGTATGAACCCTCCAGAGTTTCATGGGTCTAAGTCAGAAGAGGATCCTCAAGAGTTTTTGGATGATACTCAGAAGGTGACAGACATTATGGGTGTCACTCCAGTCGAGGGTGCAGACTTGTCCGACTATCAGTTGAAGGGAGTGGCCTACACTTGGTACCAACAATGGAAGGAATCTCGTTGTGCCAACACAAAACCAGTGACTTGGGATCCTTTTAAGACAGCTTTTTTGGACCTATTCTTCCCACTAGAGCTCAGGGAATCCAAGGTTCAGGAGTTCATAAATCTGAAGCAGGATAAAATGAGTGTGAGAGTTTATGCTCTCAAGTTCACTCAGCTATCCAAGTATGGTCCAACGATAGTAGCAGACTCCAGAGATTGTATGAGCAAGTTTGTATCTGGTGTGTCAGATGATGTGGTCAAGGAGTGCAAGACTGTTATGTTGATTAAGGAGATGGACTTCTCTAGACTGGTTACTTATGCTCAATAGATTGAGGAGGACAAAATTAAGGAAAGGAGAGGAGATGCTAAGAGGGCTAGGATAGGTGATTACAACCACTATCCGCAGAGGTCAGAGGGTTGAAATCGCTCTCAATATCGCCAGAAAAATTCAGCTCCAGCTCCATCTTCTGCTAGTGCCCTAGTGCCTAAGTTCAAGAAGGATCGTCGGGATAGAGCGTCTGGCTTTAAGTCCCAAGGTACGGTTACTAGTGGGCGTACTAACCCAGTATGTAAGAAGTATGGTAGAAACCACCAAGGTGAGTTCTTGGCAGGTAGTGGAAATTGCTTTGGGTGTGGCAAGCCAGACCACATGATGAGGGATTGTCCAATGGCTTCTCAGAAGGGTAAGGATATTCGCCCGCAAACTCAGACTGGTTCAACAACAGCTCCGACTGGAAGCCTCACTCAGCAGGGTGCCTTGTCTAGAACAGTTGGTGGTCAGTGCCAGAATAGGTTGTATGCTCTTCAGGCTCGACAGGACCAGGAGGATTCTCCTGATGTGGTCACGGGTATGTTGCTAGTCTTTGATATTGATGTTTATGCATTATTAGATATAGGGGCTACACTTTCCTTCATCACTCCTTTTATAGAAGTAAACTTCAGTGTTAGTCTAGAAATCCTCCCAGAATCCTTTTCAGTCTATACTCCAGTTGGTGACCCAGTCATAGCTAGACGGGTGTGTAGAAATTGCCCAGTCACAGTTTCCCAGAAAGTCACCTTAGCAGATCGTGTAGAGTTAAAATGGTAGACTTTGATATCATTCTAGGCATGGATTGGTTACATTCTTGTTATTCCTCAGTCGATTGTAGGACTAAGATTGTTCAATTCCAGTTTCCTAATGAGCCAGTCTTAGAGTAGAAGGGTAGTAACTTCGTGCCTGTAGGTCGATTCATCTCCTACCTTAAGTCCAGAAAAATGATCTCTAAAGGGTATATCTATCACCATGTTTAGGTTAAGGATTCAAACTCTGAGACCCCAACTCTTGAGTCAGTCCCAGTGGTGAATGAGTTTCCAAAAGTGTTCCCAGATGATTTTATCAGAGTTCCTCCCAAAAGGGAAATTGACTTCAGAATTAATCTACTTCCAGATACCCAGCCTATTTCAATTCCTCCTTACAGAATGGCTCCAGCTGAGCTTAAGAAATTAAAAGAATATCTGAAATACCTGCTAGAGAAGGGCTTCATCAGACCCAGTATCTCTCCATGTGGTGCTCCAGTGTTGTTCATGCGTAAGAAAGATGATTATCTCAGGATGTGCATTGAGTACCGTCAGTTGAACAAAGTCACAATCAAGAATAAATATCCCATCCCCAGGATTTATGACTTATTCAACCATCTTCAAGGCGTTGGTTGCTTTTCTAAGATAGAACTCAGATCCGACTACTATTAGCTCAGGGTCAGAGGTAGTGACATCCTAAAGACGGCCTTCAGTACTAGGTATGGTCACTATGAATTTGTAGTTATGTCTTTTTGACTAACCAATGCTCCTGCAGCTTTCATGGACTTAATGAACAGGGTGTTCAGACAGTATTTGGACTTGTTCGTCACTGTCTTCATTGATGATATCCTTGTTTATTCTTGAAATGAGGAGGAGCATGCAAATTATCTGAGGGTCGTTCTGCAGACTCTCAAGGACCGCCAGCTATTCGCCAAGTTCATTAAGTGTGATTTCTGGTTGAAATTGGTCGCTTTCCTTGGTTATGTGGTGTTTAGTGATGGCATCCGAGTTGAATCTCTGAAGATTGAGGCAGTAAAGGACTGACCTAGACCCACCTCTCTGACAAACATCAAAAGTTTCTTGGGTTTGGCTGGTTATTACAGGAGGTTCGTAGAAGGATTTTCATCCATAGCTGCCCCATTGACTAAGTTGAATCAGAAGAAGGTCAAGTTCTAGTGGAAAGAGGAGTGTGACAAAAGCTTCTTAGAACTGAAGACTAGGTTGACTACAACTCTTATTTTAACTCTACCAGAGGGTTCAGATAGTTATGTGGTTTATTGTGATGCATCCAGAGTCGGCCTGGGTTGTGTTTTGATGCAGTAGGGTAAGGCCATAGCTTATGCTTCCAGACAACTCAAGGCTCATGAGAAAAACTACCCAACCCATGAACTAGAGCTTGCAGCAGTTGTGTTTGCCCTAAATATTTGGAGACACTACCTGTATGGTGTTCATGTTGATGTGTTCACAGATCACAAGGTCCTCCAGTATGTGTTCACCCAGAAAGAGTTAAATCTTTATCAGAGAAGATGGCTTGAGTTCCTTAAAGATTATGATATGAATGTGCTCTACTATTCGGGTAAGGCCAACGTACTGGCTGATGCTCTCAGTAGACTATTTATGGGTAGCGTGTATCATGTTGAGGAAGATAAGAGAGAATAGGCCAAAGAGGTTCATCAACTTGCTCGCTTAGGAGTTTGCCTTATGGACATGTCAGATGGTGGTGTGATAGTTCAGAATGGATCAGAATCTTCATTGGTAATGGAGGTTAAGGAGAAACATGATAGTGATCCCATATTGCTTCAGCTGAAGGGTGCAGTTCATCAGCAGAAAGTTGAGGTTTTCTCCCAAGAGGGAGATGGTGTGCTTCGTTATCAGGGTCCCTTATGTGATCTTAAGGTGGGTGAGTTGAGGCAGCAGATCCTTACAGAAGTCCATAATTCTAGATACTCCATTCATCCAGGTGCCACTAAGTTGTACCATGATCTACGGGAAGTCTATTGGTTGAACGACATGAAGAGGGACATCGCAAATTTTGTGGCTAAGTGTCCCAACTGTCAGCAGGTTAAGGTAGAACATCATAGACCAGGAGGTGTGACTCAAGATATTAGCATTCCTACTTGGAAGTGGGAAGTGGTCAAGATGGATTTCATTACGGGTTTACCCTATACTCGCAGATAGCATGACTCCATTTCAGTGATAGTGGATAGAGTCACTAAGTAAGCTCACTTCCTGGCAGTCAAGACGACCGATTCAGAGGAGGATTATGCCAGATTTTACATCAGCGAGATAGTCAGGTTGCATGGGGTTCCCTTGTCTATCATCTCAGATAGAGGTCCTCAGTTCACCTCTCATTTCTGGAAGTCTTTTCAGAAAGGTCTTGGTACTCAGGTGAATCTTAACACAATATTTCATCCGCAGATGAATAGTTTGGCAGAGCATCCCATTCAGATCTTGGAGGACATGTTGAGAGCTTGCGTGATTGATTTCAAAGGCAGTTGGGATGATCACCTACCTCTCATAGAGTTTGCCTACAACAATAGTTATCACTCTGGTATTCAGATGGCCCCATATGAGGCACTTTATGGGCGTAGTAGATGAAGCAGCCTTGATTGGGCCAGACTCATTTCATGAGGCTATGAAGAAGGTTCAGCTCATCAGAGAGAGTCTAAGAACAGCTCAGAGTCGTCAGAAGTCCTATGCAGATGTGAGGAGAAGAGACTTAGAGTTTGAAATCGTTGATTGGGTTTTCCTGAAAGTATCACCCATGTAGGGAGTGATGAGATTCGGCAAGAAAGGAAAGCTCAGTCCCAGGTATGTAGGTCCTTATAGAATCCTGAAAAAGAATCGTAATGTGGCTTATGAGTTAGAGTTTCCACTAGAGCTAGCAGCGGTTTATCCAGTCTTTCACATTTCCTTGTTGAAAAAGCGTGTGGGTAGTCCGGCATCAATCGTACCCTTAGAGAGTGTGGCCCTGAAGGATAGCCTTACCTATGAGGAGGTTCTAGTTGAGATTCTTGACCATCAGGTTCGTAGGTTAATGAATAAGGAAGTCACCTCAGTAAACGTTTTGTGGAGGAATCAGTCCGTAAAGGGAGCTACTTGGGAAGCAGAAGCAGCCATGATGGCCAAATATCCTCACCTCTTCCCTTCCGATTAGGTTCCAGCTTGAGGTAATAGTTTCTCTCCAGTCATTCAATTAAATCTTGTGTGAAATTCAGTCCTAATACCTTGTTCCATCAATTATCCTTGCATTTCAGCATAATTGCATGTTCACGGAACTCAGTTCAGTAGGTGTCAGTTTCTTGCACTTAGCTGGTAGGGATTGCAGCTCTTTCTCTCCAGACTCTGCTTGTTTAGTCTTCATTCAAGTATGAATATTCTCAAGGGGAAGATATTGTAACACCCCAGAAATTCCAAGCTCAGAAAACCAGAGGAAATAAAAAATTTCCAACTGATGGAAGAACTACGAGTTACTTCCATGAGCCGTGGAACAGTCCACGAGTCATGGACCAGACTCATGGAACAAAGATCAGAGAACTACTCCCCTGAAGTCAATTCCACGATTGGAGTCAACAGTCCGTAGAAATTTTCACATACCATGGAAATCATCCATGGAATCCTCCTTCTAAGCGACTCCCAGGAACCACCATTGGGTTTCACGACCCGTGGAAGTTTCCACGAGTCATGAATTCAACTCGTGGAACCAGTTTCAGTAGCCCAACCTTAAGTCCCCATAAACCACGAGTGGGTTCCATGACCCGTGGGAGTTTCCATGTGTCGTGAACCCAACTCGTGGAATCAATCTTCAGAGACAAAGAAATTTGGCTTAGTATCCACGAGTGGGATTCCATGACTCGTGGAAGCTTCCACGAGTCATGAACCCAACTCATGGAGCTCCGTCCAGTAGCTCAACCTTCAGGACCAGGAAACCATGACAGGGTTCCACAACCCATGGAACTTTCCATGAGCCTTAGAACCAAGTCGTGATCCCTTAGTCGCGAATTTCAGCAGTTTTTCTAACTATTTCCCAGGGGCATTGTAGACTTTTCCTTTCTCTTTTATTGCCTAGGCTACCTCCTTTTGACTACTCTAAGCCTAATTAATTAGTCAAAAACTACCTAAAACCCCCATTCTCCTAAAATCATCGGACATAGAATGAAAAAAAGAGAAATAAGCGATAGTTTTCTCTCAAGAACAAACAGAGGTCTTCATCAAGTTCAGCCCCAAAAAATCCAAGGATCTCTCCGTAGTTTTCTTCACCAGGTATGTAGGATTTCACTAGTGGGTTCCTTTCACCCATTAGGTCCCTAGCATTCAGTTGGTTCCCTCCAGTTTCTCCACGATTGATTAGACCTAGGGTTCAAGAACCTTAGAATTTTCCTTTGTTATTCAGATGCTACAATTCATGTGATGCTTAGTCCAGATTCCTTGGAAAATTACTGCAGCCCATATTTAGGATCCAGAACCCTAGCTTGTTAAATTTTCAATATTTATAAATTTTGCTTACTGGGCAAATCAGTCAAATAATCATGTTTTAGAATTTAAATGCCATATCCTTCAGTATGTTTATGTTGCATTCTCAGTTAATTACCAGTATTTGAGCTATCCATTATTTCAGTGCATTGTTGCTTATATTCAGTTGGGAGTAGGCTTAGTACCGAGCAGACGAGGTGATGAAGGCTTAGCTGTCAGTTTAGGCTAAGACCTTTAGTAGCAGTCCCTAAGTCCTAGAACTACGGCGCCACCATAGGTATTAAAGGAGTCAGCTGTCAGACTAGGCTGGACCTCCTTGTCCCTTGAGGACATCAGTAGTGGATCCACGTCAGACTTGACCATACCCTTGGCAAGGTGTAAACACCCTTCCAGCCAGGGTTACAGGTTGGCCCCATAGTTAGCTCAACTTAGGGTATGTCGGTTAACAGTACCTCCCACAGTCTGATTCATGTTGCATTGACCATGTACCCAGTATTTATTTCAGTATTCAGTTCAACATGTTATATTTATGATTTGTACTTGGTCATTGTACTCAGCCCAGCTTTCAGTTATATTTTAGTATGATGGTTTACAGGTTCAGTTCTTTATTGTTCACTTAGTATATATATATCCTGCATGCTCAGTACATTCAAAGTACTGACGCATATTTTTGTGCTACATCATTTTATGATGCAGGTCCAGGCACTTAGCATCCAGACCGTGCTTAGTTAACTTCCAGTCCATACTCAACAGCTCAGTGGTAAGTCCTCATAGTTCGAGGACGATAGACATGCTTTACTTTCAGCATCTACCTTTCAGTTTTAGTCTTATTAGAGTTAGCTGGGGGCATGTCCCAGCAACTCATATAAGTTAGAGGCTTTAAGACATACTAAATTCAGTGGAGTTTCTTGTGTTGTTTTTAGTCATTACTATATTCTTATAACAGTTTATATTTAGCTATGTTTTGGGCTCTTTCCCACTATATATATAAACTGTTTTCAGCTTCTGCACAGTATATATAATTTTGCTTCAAATTTCATAGATATGCCATGCCATGGGTTAGCTCGGGGTCACTTGTGACACTGAGCACCGTGTTGCATCTAGGGATTAGCCTCGGGGTGTGACACCAATCAACAGGATCCTATCCCCATTCACCCTCAAGGTAGAGTTGTGGAGTTCGAGACTTTATTCGCATGAACCCATCTGAGTTTTGGGGTTCAAAAGTTTGTGAGGATCTGCAAAATTTCATGGATGAGGTAAAGAAGATTTCTGAGGTGATGCAGGTTGTTGGTATTGATGGTGTTGAGCTAGCTTTCTATCAGCTCAAGGATGTGGCTCATATTTGGTATACTCAGTGGAAGGATGTTAGGGTTAGGGGTGTGGTCCCTATGACTTGTGGGTGCTTTGAGAGGGCTTTTCTTGATTGGTTTTTCCCTAGAGAGTTGAGGGAGACTAAGGCCGAGGAGTTCATGAATTTGAGGTAAGGATCTATGTCGGTTAAGGAGTATAGATTGAAGTTCACTCAGCTTTCTAGGTATGCTCTTTCTATGGTGGCTGATCCGAGAGATCATATGATCAATTTCATTTATGGAGTGTCAGACTTAGTGAAGAAAGAGTGCAAATCTGCTATGCTTTTGGGTAACATGGATATTGCTAAACTTATGACCCATGCTCACCAGATTGAGGGAGATAAATTGAGGGAAATGTCAAGAGAGAACAAGAGGGTCAGACCAAAGAGTTTGGGTTTTAGCAATCAGAAGTCCGAAGATGGACACCGTTCTTCATTACAAAAGAGGTCATCAGGACCCGTGCATTCTTCATCTAGTGCTCCTACTCAGGCCCCCAAGCCTCATCATGATCAGCCAGGTAGAGGATCAGGTTCTTATTCACAGTAGAGTGTTGCAAAGGGGACTTCCTACCCTACTTGCAACAAATGTGGTAAATGTCACCCCAGTGAGTGTCTAGCTTGTAGAGAGGGATTTTTTGGATATGGTCAGGTTGGACACTAGATTAAGGATTGCCCTTCACCTAAGAATGGATAGGTAGGTGGCAGGACTTAGTTTGCTTCAATAGCCCCAGGTGGTCTACCTGCCCAGTAGAGTGTTGCTTCTGGTTCAGGTGGTGGTCAGCACCAGAACTGCCTTTATGCCATGTCTTCTTGCTAGGACCAAGAGAGTTCCCCAGAAGTTTTTACTGGTATGTTGAAAGTCTTTTCTCTTGATGTGTATGCTTTATTGGATCCCGGTGGATCCCTATATTTTATGACTCCTTATATTGCTTGCAAGTTTATAATTTGCCCTAAATTTCTTTTAGAACCCTTTTGCATTTCTACTCCTGTTGGTGAGTCAGTCCTAGCCAAAAGAATCTACCAAAATTGCCCTATCTCAATCCTTACTAGAGTCACTTCATCGGATCTAGTAGAGTTGGAGATGACTGATTTTGATGCGTGTTATGCCTCGGTTGATTTTCGTACTCGAGTTGTTAGTTTCAAGTTTCCAAATGAACCTGTCTTAGAGTGGCAAGGTATTCCTCCATCATCAAAGGGTCATTTCATATCTTATCTCAAGGCTAGGAAGATAATTTTTAAAGGTTATATCTATCATATAGTTAGGGTTATGGACACAGAGTCTGAAACCCCATCTCTCCAGTCAGTTCCTGTTGTGAATGAGTTTCTTAAGGTTTTTCTCAAGGATTTACCCGGAGTCCCTCCCGAGCGGGAGATCAATTTTTGAATAGATCTTCTTCCAGATACGCATCCTATCTTTATTCCTCCTTATAGGATGGCTCCACTGGAGCTTAAGGAATTGAAAGATCAATTGAAAGACCTTCTTGATAAGGGTTTTATTTGACCCAACATCTCTCCATGGGCTGCTCCAGTTCTATTCGTGCAAAAGGAAGATGGTTCTTTCAGAATGTGTATCGACTACCGTCAGTTGAACAAGGTCATAATCAAGAATAAGTATCCCATTCCTAGGATTGATGACTTGTTTGATCAGCTTTAGGGTGCAAGTTACTTCTCTAAGAATGACCTTAGATCTGGTTATCATAAGCTTCGTGTTCGAGAGTGTGACATTCTGAATATAGCCTTCAGAACTCGGTATGGTCATTATGAATTTGTGATTATGTATTTTGGGCTAACAAATGCTCTGGAAACTTTTATGGGTTTGATAAACCGAGTGTTCAAATAGTATTTGGATATGTTTGTGATTGTTTTCATTGATGATATTTTTATCTATTCTCAGAGTGAGGAGGAACATGCGGTCCACTTGAGAATTGTGTTGAAAACTCTCAAGGATCGACAATTATTTGCTAAGTTAAGCAAATGTGAGTTTTGGATGCGGTCTGTTGCTTTTCTGGATTATATTGTGACTAGAGATGGTATTTAGGTTGATTTGCAGAAAATAGAGGCGGCAAAGAACTGGCCTAGACACACTTCCCCGACTGATATTAGGAGCTTTTTGGGTTTGATTGGTTACTATAGGAGATTTGTGGAAGGATTTTCTTCAATAACTTCCCCATTGACTTGGTTGACTCAGAAGAAGGTAAAATTTTAGTGGTTTGATCTATGTGAGAAGAACTTTCAAGAATTTAAGACTAGGATGACCACAGCTCCCGTGTTGACTCTACTCGAGGGCTCAAATGACTTTATTGTGTATTGTGATGCTTCTAGGATTAATTTGGGTTGCATGTTGATGCATCGTGGTAAGGTGATTGCTTATGCTTCTAGATAGCTTAAGATTCATGAGAAGAACTAACCTACTCATGATCTTGTGTTAGCGGTTGTGGTTTTTGCTTTGAAGATTTGGAGACACTACTTGTATGGTGTTCATGTGGATGTATTCACCGATCATAAGAGTCTTTAGTATGTGTTCACTCAAAAGAAATTGAATCTTTGTCAAAGGAGATGGCTTGAGCTTCTTAAGGATTATGATATGAGTGTGCTTTACCATCCGAGTAAGGCCAATGTCATGGCGGATGCACTTAGTAGGTTGTCTATAGGTAGTGTATCTTTGGTTGAGGATGGAAAGAAGGAATTGGCCAAGGATGTTCATCAACTTTCTCGATTAGGAGTTTGCCTTATGGATTCAATAGATGGTGGTTTATTGTTCAGAATGGGTCTGAATCATCTTTGGTAGCTGAAGTGAAAGAAAAGCAAGACAGTGATCCTATTTTGCACCAGTTCAAGGGTGCAATCTATCAGCAAAGGGTAGAGGTTTTATCCCAAGGAGGAGATAGTGTGCTTCGATATCAGGGTTGATTGCGTGTTCCTGACATAGATGTGTTGAGACCACAGATTTTTACAGAGGCTCATAGCTCTAGGTATTCTATTCACCCTGGTGCAACCAAGATACACCGTGACCTACGAGAAATCTACTGGTGGAATGGCAGGAAGAGGGACATAGCAGGTTTGGTGGCTAAGTGTCCTAATTGTCAGCAAGTAAAGGTAGAGCATCAGCGACCAGGTGGTATGACTCAGGATATTGATATTCCTACTTAGAAGTAGGAACCGATCAATACAGAATTCATTATAGGTTTGCCTCGTACTAACATGCAACATGTTTCTATTTGGGTGATTGTCGACAGCATGACTAAATCATCCCACTTCTTGGTTGTCAAGACAACAGATTTAGCAGAGGTTTATGCCAGACTCTACATTTATGAGATATTCAGATTGCATGGTGTTCCATTGTCTATCATTTTGGATTGGAGTACCCAGTTTACATCCCAGTTTTGGAGGTCGTTTCAGAAAGGCCTTGGTACTCAGTTTAAGCTTAGCATAGCTTTTCACCCACAAACGGATAGCCAGGCAGAGCATACTATTCAGACTTTAGAGGATATGTTGAGATCTTGTGTGATTGATTTCAAAGGTGACTGGGATGATCGCTTACCTCTTATCGAGTTTGCCTACAACAATAACTTTCACTCTAGCATCCAGATGGCTCCTTATGAGGCACTTTATGGGCGAAGGTGTAGATCTTCTATTGGTTAGTTTGAGGTAGGTGAGAAAGCTTTGATTGGTCCAGATTCGATTTATGAGACTATGGAGAAGGTTCAGATCATTAGGGAAAGGTTAAAGACCGCTCAGAGTCGACAGAAATCATATGCAGATGTGAGGAGAAGAGAGTTGGAGTTTGAGGTTGATGATTGGGTTTTTCTAAAGGTGTCACCCATGAATGGTGTGATGAGATTTTGTAAGAAAGGGAAACATAGTCCCCGCTATTTAGGTCCCTACAGGATTCTGAGGAGAGTTGGTAGGGTTTCTTATGAGTTGGAGTTTCCAGCAGATTTCGAAGCGGTTCATCCAATTTTCCATATTTCCTTGTTGAAGAAGTGTGTTGGTGATCCGACCTTGATTATTCCTTTGGATGATGTGAATGTGAAAGATAGCCTTACATATGAGGAAGTTCTCATGGAGATTCTTGATCGTCAGATTCAGAGGTTAAGAAACAAAGAAGTCACTTCGCTAAAGGTCCTTTGGAGAAATCAGCTAGTTGAGGGAGCTACTTGGGAAGCAGAAGCAGCTTAGTCATGTTTTAAGTTAAAGAGGTCAGTTTCCATGTTTGTCCTTGAGTTTTCATGTTATGTTGCTTGGTTGGGCTGTTTTATCTCCAGTTTTCCTTACTCAATCTTCATTCAAGGATGAATAAACCCAAGGGGGACATATTGCAACACCCCATAATTCGAACCAACTAACAAGCTTAGAAACCAGAATTTTTCTGCAATTGTTGGACCTCACGGGTAGCCGCCACAAGCTTTAGAGCTTTGATGGGCTGTAGGGTATGCCATAGGAAATTGCCAATGGCTATTGATCCAAACTCCACTAGCCCAGTGGGCTGTCACAACGGGCATCGCGGGTGTGACGGCCCACGGGAACCCGTCATCGAGATCTTCCAGTAGCTTTTCCCCCCAGGTGTCCTCTGCACCTAGGGGTGTCACCATCAGCTTCGTAGTTGTGATGGCCCATGGGAGCATATAGTTAGAACCCTCTAGAGCCCTCAGAGTTATAGACAGCTTGACCGATGCCTTGGTCCAATGGGCCATTGTAGGTGCGATGCCCATCGGGCAACCTGTGAGGCGACAAATTTTATAGCTTTTTATTTTAAGTCAGGGATAATTTAGTCTTTTCTCCTATTCTTTTAACTCCTAAGTGAAGTTGTTTTGGACTCTTTTATTAGGGTTTCACCCCTAATTAGCCTAAGTCCTCTTCAAACTCTCATTCATCTTCCCAAAAGTGGAAAGGGTCTCTCAAGCTTCAAGCTCCAAGTTCAAGTTTCTATTTCTCTTCACCCCAAATTAAGAAAGCTTGAATTCAGGTATGTGCGCATTTAATAAGGGATTCCTTCTGCCCTTATGCCCAAAACACTCAAGTTTTACTTTGATATATGAATTGGTGAAATTAGGGTTCTTACCCAAATTGGGGAAATCTTATCGGTTCACTTTTAACACATCAATTCATGGTTTCTCATTACTTATCTATGATTTATTTAAGATTCCTTAAGTGTTTTCAAAAGCCCATGCATTATGGATGAATTCTAGCATGTTTTCACTCAATCACATATTTTCAAGTAAAATTGGCATGTTTAGATAACATGACCTCAAGTATTATGAAATTGCATGCCTAATTCTTCAAGTTATGAATTTAGAAAGAAAAGTATGTTTTGAATTATGGCCATGCTAAGCTTTAAGACTTATGATTTGAGATTGGCATGACATCAGATATGTCCTTCTGCTTTTCTAACAGTTTTCACATCAGATATGTCACAAGTACATTATGAGCTATATGTATGTTTTAGGAGTAGTATTTAGCACCGAGTTGGACAGGGTGAGCGTACCCTTAGTCCCAAAACTGCGTGCCCCCATAGATTGATTAGCCCTTTAGTTGGGCATTAAAATTAGTGATCACGCATCTGTTATGCCGTTAAACCCTGGCAAGGTATATTGGGTCCTCTCAATGGGGAGGATATATCGGATTCCATGTAGCTCACATGGTCTAGTCAGTAAGAGAACCTCCCACAGAAAAAAAATTAGGTTTTTAAATGCATTGACTCTTTGGTTTTAGATTTCAGAACTTCTACTATTACTTATGGTTTTCAGGTATATTTTGCCTATGATATTACATTGAGTCCTTTGCGTTTCAAATTTTATCATCATAGTATGATTTTAGTTTTAAAGCACGTATAGCATATTTACTTCAGATTCTGTATGTCTTGCATACTCAGTACATCCTATAATACTGAGCATACTTCTTGTGCTACATCCTATTTATGATGTAGATTCAGTATTTTATCCTCAGACTCGTGGCTAGACATCGCTGCTTATCCAACTTGTGTTGGTGAGTCCTCATCATTCGAGGGCTAGTACTAGACTTGTTACTTTCATGTCTTTCTTTCAAATTTCTGAGTTAGTTGGGGTCTTGTCCCAGCAACTTCTTCTGTCATATGTAGAGGCTTTTCAGATAAGACAAATATTTGGGTACTCATTTTAGATTGTGTTTCTTCTAGACATTTATCTATTATGGAGTTGGTTGCATATCATGTTATTTATGTTGCCGCTATGATTCTTTATTGTCTAGGTTGTGCTAAGACTTAAGGTAAACTTGGGGCACTTGTGGTCTCGGGTCTCGTGTTACGCCTAGGGGGTAGCCTTGGGGCGTGACAACACATGAACAGGAACATCAAGTAAATCATATTTCATATCCAATATCATAGCAAAATAGGTAGACACATAATAAAACATAGATCATGGATCAAATAAGTCTATAGCCATCCAATCACAGACTAGAATAGTACTTGTGATCACTATATTGGACGTCTCTACTTCGGGTCTGCCTGGAAAAGCAAATAAATAATTTTGACCACCTGTCTGCATGCCACCTCTCCCCGACTAAGTACCACCTCTACCACCATATCCACCTCCCCAGTTGGGCTGCGTTCTATATCTATAAGTAGTGTGACCACCATGCCCACTCTGGGGATAATCCCTATCACATACAACACCTCCCCTACCTGCTGGAGCTAATGCTCAGGGAGCCTGATGTTGAGCTAAGGTCATGCCCGAGCCTACCCTCTGGATGTAACACAGTGCTTAGAGTCACAAGTAACCCCAAGCTAACCCATGGCCTGGCATACTACTAAAATATAGACTAAAAGATAATGCGGAAGCTAAAACATGTGTTGAGCTCTTAAATAATACTATAATAAAATAAACTTTCATAAAATCAAATACAAAGTCATTTGATTATTGATACAACCAACTAACTGATTGTCTATGAATCCTCTAGTAACATTGACTACAGTTAAATGGGACATGACCTACAACTATCTCTAATTAATATATAAGAACTCAAATAAACTACTACTACTACTAACTGAATGGAGTTCCCGAATAAGAAGAACTCATTTCCATACTGACTAGAAGTTTCTATTTGTCTGACCATGATCCTGGGAGCTACCACTGAAACCTATATCATGAAATGATGCAACACAAGGAAGGTATGCGGTCAGTATTTTAAATGTGCTGAGCATGTGAGATCATGCACTAACTTTAAATCATCGTGAAAAGCATGTATATACTGAAAGCAAGGTTAAAAACTTGACTAAGTATAAGCAACTGAGAATGCATAAGTCAAACTATAGAATATAAGCTCTTTTGCTGAAGAGGCTATAAATCATGTTTTTGAACTATAAGTGTGACATCATGATATTTAAAGATAAGTAAAACTGTTACTTGAAGATCCATAGACTAAAAGGATGAATTATGTTTGTAAGTCATGAAATAGTTCAGCGGAATTGAAAACCATGAGTCATTCCAAATGTCATATTTAAAGTAAATTCTTAGGGGAGTTTCTTCTATTGAGCATGCTGAAAATACTGATATATTGTACTGAATGCAAACTGAATACAAACTCATGCAATATCTGAGTTTGAACTGTGGGATCTATTGTTAACCGATATACCCCAAGTTGCGCTAACTATGGGGACAACCTATAACCCTGGTTGGAAGGGAGTTCATACCTTGCCAAGGGTACGAATAGTGGTTGGCATGGATCCACTAATATGATGTTCAAAAGGACTAAGGTGTGAAGCCTGATCGGATGGGTGACCCTTTAGAACCTATAGTGGCATTGTAGTTCTAGGACATAGGGACTTCTACTAAAGGTCTCAGTCCTAACTGATGGGTGAGCCGTTATCCCTTCGTCAACTTGGTGCTAAGTACTACTCCAAACTGAATAAATATATACATAAACTGACATACTGGATAGCTCAAAATACTGAGTTTATGAGAATGAAAAATAATGCTAAGACTGAAAGCATTCTAATCATGTAAATATGAAGGACTGAGTATCTGACTGAAAATGCATAAAAACTAATAAGTTTTTGTTTAAAACTAAATGCTGACACTAGAACTGAATTCAGAAGGAAAAGCAAAATCTGAAAAAATATTGTAAAATCAAGCTAAAACTTGCTTCTCCCAAAAATCTTGGGTTTGAAATTTATTTGAAGGAATTCATGTAAAAATCACTCTAACAAGGATAGTAGTTATGTAGAATAATCAAGAAATTGAATTCATGGCAAAACTCATGTTTGGGTAAGAACCCTAGAATCATAACTTATAAAAATCATCCTGAATTCTGAAACTCTGGGCATGAGGGTGAAAGAAAACCCTCGTTGAAATCCCACATACCTGGTTGTTGAAGAGTCTTGAACTAGCTTGAGAGTTTGAAAGCTTTGGAGAAGAACCCTAGTTGGAAGCCTGAGAGAACGCTCTTCTTTCTTTTCTTTTTTTGACTTAGGATTTGTAATTGAAAGAATGAGGGAACTTAGTCGACTCTTTCCTTTTTAATACTATCTAAAGAGGCTAAAACAACTTAGTACATGTCTTTAAAAATATGGGAAAACACTAATTTACCCCCAATGAACGAATTAGAAAACTAAAATTAAAGGTTTCACTGATAGGTCCACTGGTCATGTGGGTTGACTGGTCGTCAACCCACTCGTGGAATTTAGAGGACTTGGAACCTCTCTAAAGATGCTTCCACGAGTGATAGTATGGACCATCATTCAAAACAATGATCAGTCAAGTCACTCATGGAAACTTGGGAAGACAGGCTGAAAATTGACAAACCACGGGTTACTCCACTAACCGTGATTTTGATTGACTGGTCGTGGACCAACCAGTGGTTTTTGGTTGAAAATTTTCAGTCTCAGGTCTATTTTCATGGCTGAAACCACTGGCGGTGATTTTGTTCCATGGGTCATCATCCCGTCCGTGAAAACTGATAGTGTTGTAGTAAAATACCCATAACCTTTTACTCCAGACTTAGATTAACAAACGATTGGTGGTGTTGAAAAGAAGACTCAAAAATCTTTAATTTGGTGGGTACTAGGATACCTAACTCTTTATATTCTAGGATAAATGATTATTTGAAGTTGATCTTAGTAAGAACATATATGAACTAAATCGGTAGAAAGGCTTTCAACTTAACTTTGAGCTAGAGGTTCTTTATGACTTTGATTCATATATAATATACCTCCAAAACTTAAGAATTGATATTAATACCTAAATACATAGAAAAATTCATTTTGTTCAGGTCTAACAACATATGAAGAATGGTTCGGATCTTAGCTTAGAATTTTTGGGGTGTTACAATATCTCCCCCTAGGGATCATTCATCCTTGAATCAAGACTAACTAGGATGAGGTGGTAGGGAAAGAACTTCAATCCCACCAATTGAGTTTTTTTTAAAATCTGGAGTATTGACATGGTAACTGATTTTTAACTGAAATATGAATTGAGCTGGATACATGAGACATGTATGCATACTGAGAGCATAAGCACATTGATGGAACATGAAACTGAATATCCAATATGATAACTGGTCTGGATTAAGAGTAGGGACTCAACTGAAAATCATAGAGAATGAACGCATTCTTAGAATTCACAATTAACTGAAAGGAACATAAAACTGAGAGGAGTAATTGTATGAGAAAACTATCATCTTCTAGACTGAACTTACTACCGTGGACTGAACTGAAGGTAGGGCCTTCTGGCCTTAGGAATGATTATCGTCAGGTCTGAACTGATTTGATATAAGGAGTCTAGGATCTTGCAAGCTGAAGCTACTGGACATAAGGTATGAGCACTCTGGGCAGGGAGTAAGAACAAGACTATTCTTGCCATAAACAATACAGTTGACCGCCTTTAAGCTTAGGAACACCTTTTTAACTACATTAACTTCTTTGAATACCACACTTACATTTGCAACTAAAATTCTCACCAGCGCACATCCAAATACTAAGGTTTGAGTCTAACTACCTGCTTTCACCATGTTCAAGCCTATCTCGACTAAATCTCTTACATGTAGAGTTATATCCCAAGAATGGTATTCCTTTTTATCACAAAAATCAACTAACCTTGAGTTTTAATCAATGGGTCATTAGTTGCACAAAGCA
>QJPP01002279.1:0-161209 GCA_003996215.1 Jaltomata sinuosa
GTGTTCTTGATTCGTTCTTGAGTTTTTGGTTTTTCTTGTTCTTGGATTATTGAAGGGTATTTTCATCATATTGTAAGAATCTTCTTTCCTTTATTATGAATTTCTTCTTTTCTTCTTCGAGCATGAGTAACTAAAACTCCCGCAACTAGGGTTGTGGGAGCCATGGCTAAAGTAACAATATAGATTCCGGGTAGCAACGGGTTCAATTTACATGTGGTCACGTTGTTAATCATACTTTATGTCACGTTTTCTAGTGGTTGCAAACATTAGAACATGTCTAGGTTTAATTTGCTTGAGTAAAGAGATTAAAACCTGGAAACTTGATTAACGACAAGGATTCGAGACTACCAACTCTCGTCTTAATGATTAATGCCGTAACTGGATTAATCTACTTGATGTTAGGATTGAAATCTAAAAAGCACATCTTTTCGAGGTCGAGAGAATAGAAAAGAAAATTTGTTTATTTGGTCGAGAGACGTTTAGACGATACCATTGACGCAATCACATCGTGAAACGCATATAGAAAGAACCCTGTAACGCCTAGAATCGATTGTTACAACGCCATGGTGAACACGTCCCTAGTTCGCATTCTCTCATATTGATTAAAACTCACACGTTTATTACTTGTCTTGTTTACGATTTGTTCACACAAACCCCCCCTTATTTACCGGAAACTATTGACCATCAGTCACGTACTTCACTAAAGGCTTAATCTTCACCATATTCTCTGTGGGATTCGACCCCAACCTTGTTGGGTTCTTTACTTGACTACGACCGCTTACGCTTCGTTAATTTGAGGTGTAGTTTGGGCGTTATCAGAGCGAACCAATATCGACCCAACACTTAGCAATTCTAACAGCTCAAAACCAGTTTGCATTAAAATAAACTAACATATATAATCAAAACAATACTAAACAAGATCCTGCGAAAAACTACCCCTATAACTGGAAAGTCACCGTAACAAAACATCTACCAAAAGTCTAGAATACGGTGATGCAACCTCAAAACAAAGGAGTTTAAGTCCGAATAATGGACTAGAGAAACCATGCTACCCCGGAAGAAGCAACTCACTCTTAGAATCTGGGATCGCTAGAACCAGAGCTGAGGTCGCGTAGGAGCCGTCAGAAGATATCCTGTACTTATATAAAGAAAACAAGTGCAGAATCAGTACACAACCACCGTGTACTGGTAGGATCATCGTCCGGCTCCAATAAAAAAGATATGAACAATAAACTAAAGCTGAGTAAAGTAAGGTAAACATGTAATACAAGCCAGTAATACAACTAGAATCTGGATCTTTCCTCTAGCTTACCAATCACATGTAACAAGTCTGACAACCACTGCACAATACACATGACAATACATATATCCGTTTCAAATAACCCAAACCAACTACGGATCCCTAAGACAATACCTAACTGTTCAACATGCAATCCCGGTGTACACTATGTCCAACCCCACAGTTATGTACAACCACCCGATTTCTCAAGGAACATCATGCAACAATCATATCTCAAGAATATAGTCCGGTCCACTCATAGAACTATCGTCAAAATACAATCAATGCAAGTATAATCAAACTCGTACAAGGCGTGGTACCTGAGCCAACTAATATAATTCTCGTACCAGGTGTGGTACCCAAGCCAACCAATATGTAACCTGTACCAGGCGTGGTACCCGAGCCAACCGAATGTCACACACAATCGAACAAGTCAATAAATAATTAACAACATCACACCAATAAGAAACCAAACCCAGTTCATTTCACATAATTGACACAGGATAGCTAGACATTCATAATCCCATTTTCTAAGCGTGCAACCTCATAAAATACTAAGCGATAGTCCATGAACACATATTGCATATTGGGAAAACAATAACCATCACCTACCTCGAATAGCCTGAACCTTACTGGACCGGAGCCTTCCCATTTCCGGAAGCATTCTCTTGATCTTAGTCTAAAAACAAGTACACAATATACTAAAATCAGTCCATTGGCCTCAATTACTCGGATTATGCAAAATTCCAATCCCCGGGCCAAAACTATAATCATTCCACCCATTCCTGGGATTTCACACCACTAATTCAACCTAGACTACCATTTTTATGATTACATTTAGCGAATTATGGCAAATAGATCATAACCCCACAATAATATTCAGGACCCAAGAACTTAACACTCTAGAATCCCCCATTTTTTCCTCAGATTCCACATTCTTAGGTTAACCGAAACCTTCCCCCAAACCCGTATTTAACTATTCTACTCTATAGGAAACAAATTACTTAGGGGAGCAAAATCCTTACCTTTGAAACGAAAAATAGTGAAAAACAGAGTTGAAATCGCCCTTGCCTTTCTTCAAAATGTTCTTGAGAAAAACTTAATGTTTTGGGGAAGTTTCTGCATTAAAACCCGACTTATTCCACTATAGCAGTCTGTACACCGCTATAGCAGTGCCACCATAGTGGAATCGACCATTGTGTTGGTGCTGACCATCGTTAACTTTCGCTATAGCGAGAATTTCTCTGTTATAACAGAGGCCGTGACAACGCTATGTCAAATACTATAGCGGTTGACACGGGACAGAACCTCAAAAAATCCCACAAAAGTGCCCATTTTACAATACACCTTAAATTCATATGTTCTGGAACAACCCCTTCACGTCAACCTTGATACTTGGAGTTCTACTTACCCGAATTCGATTTCGAAAAGTCCCCCGGACTCCTCAACATCTTAGCTAATGGAAAAACTTGCTCAACACGAGACATATAACCCAATCCTTACCTGGATTTCCCTAGACCATACCTCTCTCAGAAACCATTTGAGACTAGCCAAGCCAAAAATTTCCAACTCCCAAACCCGAAAGTTTTTTAACTCAAAACTTGGAACAAAAAGTCTACCCATAAAAAAGTACCCGGTCATTACAACAGAGACCAATTTTACCATCGTTCATCCCCGAAAGATCAAACCCAAAAAGATAAAATAAATGAGAGAAAGTGTAGTACCTGAATCCTCAAACAAGTGAGGGTACATGTCCCGCATGTCCTTCTTGGTTTCCCAAGTGGCTTCCTCAACCGGATGATGCTTCCATTGAACTTTCACCAATTTGATCTCTGTTGTCCTCAATTTCTAGACATCCCGATCAAGAATCACAATCGGTTTCTCTTCATATCAAAGATCCCTGTCTAGCAAAATCATATCCCACTTAATGATGTATTCTCCATCCCCATGGTATCGCTTTAACATGGATACTTGGAAGACTAGATGGACTCTGAATAAACTGGGCGACAGTGCTAACCTGTAAGCCACTAGCCTTACAATCATGAGAACCTCGAATGGACTAATGTACCAGGGGCTGAGCTTACCCTTCTTTCCAAACCGTATTACCCCCTTCATTAGTGATACTTTCAATAACACCTGCTTACCAACCTGAAAATCCATATCTCTTATCTTGCGATCTGCATACTCTTTCTGCCTGTTTTGGGCTACTTGTGACTTGGTTTGGATTCCCCTTACCTTTTCCTGAGCTTCCCTTACCAAGTCCACGCCTAAGGATTTCACATCGTCTACCTCAAACCACCCTATAGGTGATCTATATCCCCTCCTATACAGTGCCTCAAATGGTGTCATGTCGATACTGGAGTGGTAGCTGTTATTATATGAGAACTCACACAACGGTAGAAACTGGTCCTAATAACCACCAAAGTCGATCACACATGCTCTCAGCAAGTCTTCCAATACCTGGATTATCCTCTCTGACTGACTGTCTGTCTGAGGATGAAATGTCATGCTGAAAGTGAGTTGAGTGCCCAACTCTTCGTGCAACTTACCCAAGAACTTACAGGTAAACTGAGTTCCCCTGTCTGAAATGATTGAGAGTGGCACTCCGTGCAGTCTCACAATCTCCTTAACATAGATCTTAGCCAACTACTATGAATTATATTCAACCCTGATCGGAATGAAATAAGCTGACTTGGTCAACTTGTCTACAATGACCCAAACAAAGTCGTCCTTTCCCATGGTCTTAGGAAGACCCACCACGAAATCCATGGCTATCCTTTCCCACTTCCACTCAGGAATGAGCATTCTCTGAAGCAATCCTGCAGACCTTTTGTGCTCATACTTGACCTGCTAACATTTTTGACACTTGGACACATAATTAGCTATGTCCCTTTTCATCCCAAGCCACCAATAAAGTTTCCTCAAGTGTCGGTACATTTTGGTTATGCCTGGATGAATTGAATACCGTGAACCATGAGGCTCTGCCAATACTTTTTGAATTATGTCATCAACTCGAGGAACACAAGTCCTCCCCCTGAAGCTCATCACCCCATCAGCGCCCAATGTGGCATCCCCAACCTCTCCGGATACTACCTTGCTCCGAAGCTTGTTCAACTGTGCATCTTGGAACTGCTTGGCCTTTATTTCTTTTATGAATGTGGATTTAACCTCAATACTGGCCAACAACCCACCATGTTTTGAGATTCCCAATTGCATGAACTTAGATTCTAAAGCCCGAATCTCCTTATCCAGTGGTCGTTTGGACACCCCCAAATAAGCCAAACTACCTATGCTAACCGTCTTCTGGCTCAATGCGTCTGCCACCACATTATCCTTGCTCGGATGATACTGGATGGTCACATCATAATCTTCCAACAACTCCATCCACCTTATCTGCCGCAGATTCAAGTCCTTCTGAGTAAACACATGTTGCATGTTGTGATGATCTATGAACACTTTACACTTGACACCATAGAGGTAGTGCCTACAAATCTTAAGTGCAGAGACCACCGCTGCAAACTCCAAGTCGTGTGTTGGGTAATTCTTCTCACGATGCTTCAACTGCCTCGAAGCATATACTATAACATTCCTGTCATGAATTAACACAACACCCAAACCCGAATGTGAAGCATCACAATACATAATAAAATCCTTACCTTCAACCGACAATGAATAAATGGGAGCTATAGTAAGAAGTGTCTTGAGCTTTTTGAAGCTCTCCTCACAATTATTGGACCACACAAATGGTGCCTCCTTCTGAGTAAACCTTGTACAGTGAGTGGCAATAGACGTAAAATCCTTGACAAACCTGCGATAGTAGACTGCAAGCCCCACAAAACTCCTAAGCTCAGTCATTGAGCTAGGCCGAACCCAACTCTTAACTGCCTCAATCTTCTGGGGATCCACCATCACCCCCTCCTCTGACACTACATGCCCTGAAAAGGCAACGAAAGTCAAGAAACATTCACACTTGGAGAACTTGGTATATAGCTTCTGGTGCTTCAAGATGTGAAAAACAATACGAAGAGGCTCAACATGCTCCTCCCTACTCTTGGAGTAGATCAAAATGTCATCAATAAACACAATGAAGAAAAAATCCAGATATGATTTGAACACCCCATTTATCAAACTCATGAATGCCGCTGGTGCATTGGTCAACCCAAACGACATCACTAGGAACTCGTAATGCACATACCAATCCCGAAATACCGTCTTAGGGATGTCCTCAGGCCTAATCTTTAAATTATGGTACCCTGACCTTAACTCAATTTTTGAGAACACGGATGCACCCTGCAACTGGTCAAATAGGTCATATATGCGGGGTAAAGGATACTTGTTTAAGATGGTGACCTTGTTCAGTTGCCTGTGGTCTATGCACATCCTCATACTACCATTTTTCTTTTTCATAAATAAAATTTGAGCAGCCTAAGTCAAAGCACTGGGATGAATAAAGCCTTTATCTAGGAATTCCTGAAGCTGAGTCTTACGTTCTCTCAACTCTGTCGAAGCCATGCGCTAAGGAGGAATCGAAATTGGGCGAGTGTTCGGCTCCAAGTCTATGCAAAAGTCAATGTCTCTGTCTTGAGGATTACTAGGCAAATCCGTCAGAAACACATCTTGAAACTGTGAAACTATCAAAACCAACTCAATCAATGGGGACTCCACGCTATCATTATAGAGATGAGACAAGAAGGCCAAACAACCTCATCCAACTAACTTCTTAGCCCGAACAAATGATATAACCTTGACCAGCTTAGGCCTGTATACCCCTTTCCACTCTAGTCTATCCTTACCCGGAATCTCTAGACTCACGGTCTTAGTATTATAATTCAACACTGCATGATATTGAGACAGCCAGGTCATACCCAAAATAACATCAAAATCTAACTTGTCCAGAATAATCAAATCTACCCAAGTCTGCAACCCCTAAAAACAACAGGGCAAGTATGATAAATATGGGTTACTATCACAGACTCTCCAACTGGGGTAGATATATGAATAGGGGAATCAAGGACATCACAAATCAAATCCAGAAGGAAAGAAAATTTCACAAAAATATATGAATAAGTAGAACCTGGGTCAAATAGTACAGGGGTCATCCTATCACAGACTAGAATTGTACCTGTGATTACTGCGTCTGACGCCTCAGTCAAAATTCCCTGGAAGAGCATAACAGTGACCCCGATCATCAATCCGAGCAACTTCCCTGGCTGGCTGCGCCACACCCCTGCCTGCACCGCCATTCCCTCTGTCTCCCCTACCTCCCTGAATGTTACCTCACCCACCTTGTGGATGACCCCTAGCATAGCCACCTCTACCTGCCAGAACCACAGCCTTTGACTGCTACAAAGTCTGATTACCTGCCTGCCTATAAGGGCACTCCCTCTTGAAGTGACCCGAATCACCATAATAAAAGAATCTGCGGTCAAGAGTAGGCCTGCTAGTAGAAGTATAAGAAGCCCCCTGGACTCTAGGAGCTGAAAACTATTGACTGGCTCCCGGACGACCACTTGTAGAAGCTGGCAACGCTGACTGAATAGGATGAGCAGAATACACATGCTGGTTGTGACCCCTGGAGTATGAACAACTGTAGTTACCTTCATTTCGGGACTTCTTGGATAACACCTTAGCCTGCCCAACCTGCCTGACCCCTTCCAATTTCTTCACATAATGCATCACCTCATTAAAACTCTCCCCCGCTAAAGTTATATGCACAGACAACACCTGCAACTCAGTATTCAGTCCTTTCACAAATAGACGAATCCTCTCCTTTTCTGTACCCAGAAGTTGAGTAGTAAAATGGGACAATGCATGGAATTTGGCCTTATAGGCTGAGACCCACATGTTTTCCTGCTCAAGTGACAGAAACTCATCCTTTTTATGGTCCCTCAGAGTGGAGGGCACATACTTCTCTAAGAAAAGAGCATGAAACTTTGCCTGAGTCTGTAAAGGCAAAGCTGATGGTCGACATTCCATATGAGACCTCCACCACTGCTTGGCATCACCCTAAAGCTGGAAAGTGATGAACTCTACCCCATTCTACTGCACAATGCCCAACTTATGCAGCCTCTCATAACAATCCAGGATAAACTCATAAGCATCTTCTTTCTCAGTACCCTGAAACATAGGAGGTTTCAGTTTCAAAAACTTAGTCAGCATCTCATGCTCATTCTCATTCATAACCGGACCTAGCATTGGACGGAAGAAGTCATCAGTACCCGACGCCGCATCCATCCTAAGAGCCATTATAGCTGCTGGATGGGTGCCCGAAACTTGATCTGAAGTACCAGTAGGGGTGGATCGAGCACCAACCAGTCCACTCAGAAAAGTCCACACCTGCTGAAATGTCTCTGCTGATATAGGGGAAACGCCTGCACCTCCAGCCTTCACCTGTTCCATTCGCTTTTCAAGAACAACCTCAACTTCCTCCTCAATCAGATCATAGGGTAGGGTAGGGGTCTCCGCCCTTGCACCTACAGCTGCCTGAGCTCCACCCCTGGCGGGTATTGCCCATCCTCGGTCCTTGACCTGCCCCTTCCTCTCTCTCTGACTGCTAGGACCGTCGCTCTCGCTCTGTTATTTCTCGTGTTATCCATCTGTAGATAAAAGAGTGAAAGGAGTTAGATACCAATTAGTCTCACCAGATACCAATTGGAATCAAGTTATAGCACGAAGGAAGAAAGAAGTGATAGTTTTATAAAGCCCTATAGCCTCTCAAGGAAAAGTACAGACGTCTCCGTACCATTTCGCAAGACTTTACTAGACCTGTTTTAGTACGACGAGATCAACGAACCTAGGGATTTGATATCATCTTTGTCACAACCCAAATCGCCTTCAGTGGCACCAATATCGACCCAACACATAGATATTCTAACAGCTCAAAACTAGTTTGCATTAAAATAAACTAACATATAATCAAAACAATACTAAACAATATCCTACGGAAAACTACCCCTAGAACCTGAAAGTCACCGTACCAAAACATCTATCAAAATTTTAGAATACAAGGATGCAATCCTAAAACAAAGGAGTCTAAGTTTGAATAATGGACTAGAAAGTATACAAGAGAAACTATGGTAGCCCGGAAGAAGCAGCTCATCCTTGGAATTTGGGATCGCTGGAACTAGAGATGAGGTTGCGTATGAGCCATCAGAAGATGTCCTGTACTCATAGGAAGAAAACAAGTGCAGAATTAGTACACAACCACCGTGTACTGGAAGAATTATCGGCTAGCTCCAATAAAAAATATATAAACAATAATCTAAAGCTGAGTAAAGTAAGGTAAACATGTAATACAAGCCAGAAATAAACCTAGAATCTAAGTCTTTCCTTTAGCTTACTAATCAAATGTAAAAAGTCTGACAACCACAGCACAATGCACCATGACAATACATATATCCCTTTCAAATAAGCTAGACCAACTATGAATCCTTAAGACAACACCTAAGTGTTCAACATGCAATCCCGGTCTACACAATGTCCAACCCCACAGTTATGTACAACCACCCGGCCTCTCAAGGACCATCATGCAACAATCACATTTAAATAATATAGTCCAGTGCACTCATGGAAACATCGTCAGAATACAATCAATGCAAGTACAATCAAACCCGTACCAGGTGTGGTACCAGAGCCAACCGATATAATTCCCGTACCAGGCGTGGTACCCGAGACAACTAATATGTAACTTGTACTAGGCGTGGTACCCAAATCAACCGAATATTACACACAATCCAATAAGTCAATAAATATTTATCAACATCACACTTGCACACGAAAAAGCAACCAAACCGAGTTCATTTCACATAATTGACACAAGATAGCTAGACATTCATAATCCCATTTCCTAAGCATGCAACCTTATACAATACTAAGCGATTGTACATGAACACATATTGCATATTGGGAAAACAGTAACTATCACCTATCTCGAATATCCTGAACCTTACTGGAGCAGAGCTTTCCTCTTTCCGAAAGCTTTCTCTTGCTCTTGGTCTAAAAAAAAGTACACAATACACTAAAATCAGTCCATTGGCCTAAATTACCCGGATTATGCAAAATTCTAATCTCCAGGCCAAGACTATAATCATTCCACCTATTCCCACCACTAATTTGACCTAAACTACCATTTTTATGGTTACATTTAACAAATTACGGAGAATAGATCATAACCCCACAATAATATTCAGGACCCAAGAACTTAACACCCTAGAATCCCTCTTTTTCCTCGGATTCGACATTCTTAGGTTAACCCAAATCTTCCCCAAACCCGCATTTAACTATTCTACTGCATAAGAAACATTGTACTAAGTTAGGAAAGAAAAATCTTTACCTTTAGGACAAACAATTGTGAAAAACAGAGTTGAAATTGCAAAAATCGCCCTTGCCCTTCTTCAAAACATTCTTGAGAAAAAACTGTCCGTTTTGGGGAAGTTTCTGAATTAAAATTCAACTTATTCTGCTATAGCAGTCCATACACTGCTATAGCGGTGTTGCTGTAGCAGAACCGACTGCTATGGCAGGGCTCCCCATCATTGACTTCCGCTATAGCGAGAATTTTTCAGCTATAGCGGAGGTTGCGACAGCACTCTGTCAACCGCTATAGCTGTTGACATGGGACAAAACCTCGTAAAATCCCACAAAAGTGCCCATTTTACAACACACCTTAAATCCTGACACTCCAGAACAACCCCTTCACGTCAACCTTGATACCGGGGTTTCTACTTACCCGAGTTGGATTCCAAAACGTCCCCCGGACTCCTAATGTCTTAGCTAATGGAAAAACTAGATCAACACCAGAAACATTACCCAATCCTCACCCAGATTTTCCTAGACCATACCTCGCTTAGAAAATGTCTGAGACTAGCCTACCCAAAATTTCCAACTTCCAAACTCGAAAGTTTTCTAACTCAAAATTTGGCACGAAAAGTCTACCCATAACGATGGACCCGATCATTACACCTTTCTTTTTCTTCACTTTTTCATTGAGTTTCCTTAATACTTAGCACCAATTTTCTTTTTGTAAAACACTTTTTCTTTTCTTTTTTATTTCTAATGCTACACATCAAGTTTTTTCTCACACATTAACTTATTTTCTTTTTGCAAGGTTCACAACTTACCACCTTCTTTCTTCTTTTCTATAACTTCCTTCAAGTGTTAAATTGCCACGACCTGATTTCACAGGTCATGATGGCACCAACAACCCCCAGTAGGCAAACCAATTCCCATAGCCAGAACGGTTAGTAATAGGCTACTACCAAACCAATAGCATAATAAGCAGAAATAAGCAAAAGTCGAATATAAAGATAGACAAGGCAGAAGCAATAACTTGAATATATACGAAATGAAACTACACTAACCCCAAGATTTTGTATTGATAGTACAGAAGCTTCTAATAAAATACAAGTGCTAGAAGTAACAAAAGATAAGTACAATTGTCTCCGAATATACAAAGAGTAATAGTACAAAAGATGAGATGTGGTCAAGCCGCGACCGTCAGTGCTCACCCTAGTCTCGAATATCCAAAAGCTGCACAAGTCTTCAACGCGATCAATGATGAAAGATCAACTAATATCTGCACTAGGAAGATGCAAAAGTATAGTATAAGCACCAATTGCTAAGCAATTGGTACCAAGTAGGCATCATCGGCCGACTAAGCGTATATAAAATATAAAAGCAGTAATAAGCAGAATACAAGAAAACAATCACAGAAAACAAGGAGGAAGCACAACGAACTAGCACAAAGAGTAATCAACCGAGAGTTACAAGTATAACATGCTATCACAAAAAGTAGATATACACAGAAACACAAGTGAAAGAAGGAAGAAGGAAGCACCTAAGATCCTTGCAACAACAGTACATATAAAAAGAGAGTTTAAAGAGTTGGACGGTATACCTGTAACCTCAAAATAAAAGCGAAAGCATGAGAGCAATTCAACAATAAAAATAAAAGCCGTAAACTAACATAAACACACTTAAGACATGAAAATCAAGATAGGAATAGACGAACGATAGTCCCTCAAGTATAACCCTACGATGGGATAACTAATCCACAAGCACCCAGATCGGCTAATGAAAACCATGACGAGGAATAGAACTCAATACCCCACAATAGCTCAGAATGCTACACAATCAGAGCCTCAATAATATAGGACTCACTAGACCCTCAATACTCAAAGTCCAATTAATTGGAGTCGTAATAGTCTAACACTTACCAATCCACCAAGAACCACGGACCATGACCAACTCTATAAAGAGACTCTAATATTATCTACCTACACTCCCAACGACCACCCATACAACTGAGAAACGCAATCAAGTGAAAACAAACCCTCCGGCCACCCATACAATCAGAGCGTACACTGAACCCACAACAAATATGGGTGGAATCCAAGTGAAATATGCAAGATGATATGATATGATGAATCTAGAACCAAGTGTGATTGAAATGTCGTATGTCACCCCCTCTGGTTCCCCAAAGGCCCAATAGAGGCAGGATCCATGAAGGAATTCTCTCGAGTACCTCTACTCCTCCGTACACCCCTCTCTCCAGTCAGCTTTGGCCCATAGCACTTGGTCCAGAATGGTCGGGTCCATGAAGTCTACTCGTAGACCACATACTAAACACAAAACTCAAAATAACGCTCAATAATGAGGATCTCGTAGTACGTGCCCAAATTTAATCCAAATCTAAATTAGTAGTGGTAATCTCAATACTCCTCATCAAGGGTGCCTAGAGTGTATCCGGGTCTAAATCAGTAGTCATGTCTCAATAACCCTCATCGAGGGTGCCCGGAGCGTATCTGGGTCTAAAATAGTAATCAAGTACCAAATTTCCTAAATAGGGTGCCCGACTCGTATACGGGTCTAAATTCATTAAAAATAATGTCTAGTGGTATGGCCTAGCCCAGTCTAGTATCAAAATGAAGACAAGTAATCAAATTATCATAATATCCTCTTTACTCCGAGAGGTTTCATAAAAGTAAGTTTAAATGACCTTTCAAATTCATGTACCGAAAATGGGCCCTCATGGCCATGCAAAGTTTAGAAAATCAATTATAGTAGGCCCGAAGCCAAATCAGTAGTAAAACATGCAGGGAAAACCTTTTTCATGTAAGATATGCTCGCAAATAGAGTAGCCCAAAATGGCTCACAAACATTCCTATCGGGCCTGCACAAGCTCAACATCTCTACAACAATCATAAACAGCCTAGAATAATATCTCTATGTCCGGGACTCGCGGTCATTCCTAAATAACCCACCATCTATGTTCCAGAGTCAATACAAGGCCACACAGGACCACAAGGATAATATACAATACTACATGAATTCTACAATCAACATAAGAAATAAACGGAAAAAAAAAGACGGGCAAGGTCTTGGGTACCAACCTAATAAAACCCACACAAGGATACTAATTAATGCAGTTATAGCCTATATATGCAGAGTCTAGCTATGGAAAGCCATAACCTACTTTTCATATGATGGCTAGCTGCGGAAACGGCATCGTCCAGGCTCAAAGTGCTCTAGGAAGCTTCAAATCACAAAAATACTATCAACACAATAATCTAGGCGATAAAACAAAACCAATGATACCTATAATGCTAGAAACATAACTGGGTTGAAATTCGGGTCATAAGTGGGACCATGGGCCCTGTAACCCGACACCAAAAATGAAAAACACCATGGTGTTCCCCACATTCTCGGAGAACGTGCTCAGAATTTTAGCAGAAATGGACCAAGGGAAGGGGTCAAAATATCCCCATGAATCAAGAATATAATGGGGAGAATTTATGGAAAACAACCCAAATTAACAAGAGATTTTACCTATTCACGAGGCCAAGAAACACAGTCGGATCAGCAACAATTATTCCTCCAAGCAATGGGGATGAGCAGGTGAAAATTTGGAGCTAAAATGTAGGAGAAATCAAAGTTTGAAGATTGGAGCAAAAGCTGAAAATGAAGCTGCCAACATCTATTTAAAATGGCCAGCCAAGGGACAGGGACGGCGCATAGAGCGCATGGGTAATGTCATGGGCACTGGTGCGCAGGAGGACATTCTGGGCGCAAAGGCGCAGGGGCGGCTAAGGCGGCGCCCTGGCACCACACCAGCAACCAGCAATGCCAATTTCACACTTTGGGTCTCCAGGAATGCATCTGCGGTCCCACGAACAAAAATGAGCTGAGCTATTCAACTAGAAACAGCGTTCCAGATCCAATGGAATCAAAGAAAATCCCATCGGAGGTCGATTTAATGAAAAGTGGGCCCCGCACCCAAAATCAACCTTTAGGCCAATATTTCCAAAAATGGAACCCAAGGGCCAAAATCAAGTTCGAAAGCCTCGGGACCCGAACCAATGGTCTCTCTAGCCTAAACTCAACATTCTGGAGGTAACAACACAGATTAAATTTCCATCCGAGGCCGTCTTCTCCAAATATTGACCAAAGTCTACCAAGCAAGCCCAACTAGCCTAAAAACACAAAATGAAAGAGAATTCCAAGCTGAAAAGCTTCCAAATCCCGACCAAAGATCCCTCTAGACCAAAGTCCACGCTCCAGAGCTTATTGAACTATCAAAATTCGATTCCGAGCACGTCCACCAAGAATGTTGACTAAAGTCAATGATTTCTAAAGTTTAAAGCTAAAAAAGAAGGAACGACCAAAAAGGCCAAACAAATGGCCTGTGCACCGAACTACTGATCCCAGTAAGCCATAAATGACTTAGGGCCATTATAGGGAAGCTCTAACAGTACAAGAAAGGCAAGAACGCGTAAATGAACGGAAGGGTCATTACATCATCCACTACTAAAAAGAGTTTCGCCCCCAAAAGTCAGGAAATAAGAAAACACTAGAGATTTAAGGACAGCGGGTACCAATCCCGCACTACTCTCTCAGATAACACGGGTAGCCTCCATGACTGGACGACACCCAACAAAACTAAACGAAAGAAAAACACCCAAGCCTAAACATCCTTACTAGCCAAGCTAGAATCCAAACTTAAACTCCAAAGCTCCAAGAATCTTCCAACCCAAACTGAACCTCGAGAATCTCAACCGGTAAGCATCGACACAACACCAAAACCAGAGAAGCAAGGTGATTGATACACAAGACTCAAAACCTTGAAACCACAACCAAGTTCACAAGAAAAGCCATCAACCCAAAAACTCTAACTCATGAACTCGCTAACTCGCAAAACCCTTTTATTTTGAAGTGAATCCTTTTGCACCACAAACAAGTTGCTGCATATAAGTAGAACGCTCCAACCACCCTTGAAGCATCAACTGGCACACCAGAGATCCATAGTTCTCACTTATACTCTATTATAAACGAAGTCACCCTTTTTGCTCAAACTCTTTCCAAGCCAAGCTATAGTCTACTAGCTTTTGCCACCCAAGATAACTACTCGAAGCATATCTTCAGAAACTGGAGTTACCTGTTCTGACTGACCATCGACCAATGAACAAACACACTTTCTAACACCCACCTCGCTAACTGAACCAACTGAACAACCTATATGAACTTGACTGAAGTTCGCACATCAAATTTAGGAAAGGCATGTATGAATACCTTGTGTTGATGAAGAAACTTCCACACTATAGAATGAACCCACCCTCGCTGAAACATGCTAAGTCTGAATCAACTTGAAGCGAATGAACCAGGGTAACCTGCTCAACAGACCCAAACCAAAACCAAGATCCTGAAATAAGTGTGGTGAGCCTACCACGAAGTCCGTAACCATAACTAAGCTACAAACTCTAAGAAGCACTGTTGTAACTCCAAATACTCGAACAACATTCAGATTTGAAATAGCCTTACTAATCTCACATCAGTAAGAAGTCCACCGTTCCATGAATATCACGTCAAAACACCCCAAAGGCAAAAAAAAGGTGCTTAGGGGGTTCAAAGTTGCCATCTAGCCATGGAAATTTTTGCATACACCTTCAATACACCTCATTGGCTCAAGTCAACTGCTCTACTGCATCAGCACACAAAACCACCATCTCTGAAGCATATAAACACACCAAACTTCTAGTCCACAATGGCCGAGTCTATCAAACACTGGAATCCCATATAAAAGACAACCCTGGAAGAATTAACCAAACAAGCTTTCAAACTCTCGACAATTTAATGGTGACCACCAGTCTCTGAGTATCATTAGAACTCAAAATAGCCTCGCTAGTCTTAACCCGCACAACCTAATCACATAAAGCATACACCACTGCTGAATCTCAAACTTACGCTACTGAGTCTGTCCAACCATGGTAGAAGGAAACTCGTACTATCTAGAACACCATTGAAATCTGGAACTTTTATCCTAACCCGAAGGTTAGCCAAGGACTAGGTGTCCAAGGCCAACCATTACTCTGAAATGGAAATAGGGGAGCTAAGTTATCCAAACTCATTGCCTTCCAACCCAAGAAGCTGCAACCGAAAAGAATCAACCACGAACCATTCAGAGTAGTTTGCTAGCCCATGATTCTGAAACTCAATCTCAATTGCCAATCAATGCCTCTGTCAGAACCCATAAGTAGACCCATACGCTATCAATGAACACTCGGGTAACGGATCCCACTAGGCTCTGAATATGCAAGTTGACCAATCCATAGATGCTACTGAAACTAGGTTCCCTCGAAGAAGATAACAAGGAAGCCAAGGCTGATGCAACAAGCTCTTAAAGGTAGTACTGGGAATGGACACTACCTCAATCTCACATTAGAAGGAATTTTTACCTCAAACTAATCGAAGGAAAATCTACTGCCATCTGAAGTTTGTCGAATCAAGTCACCAACCCACAACCCAAGTAACTCTCAGTCGTCGCCTCAGTCAGATGCTAAAACACACAAGCATGAGCAAGGAGTCATTTCCCTCCTTTTTTAACTAAACAAAACCCTTCCTTAGGTTTTACTAAACCTTACAAATTCTTTCTCAAGTAAGAACCTAGTGCCATTCCCTTAGCTCCCATACTTATATTGTCAAAACTCAATAAGGCAGGAGAAGAGTGGGTCGGATACCCAACTCGCCTAAAATGCTATGAATACAACTCAACCATGAGGCTACGGTCAACACTTAGTCAAAAATGCTAAGGCTAAAACTCAATCACAATGCCGAAATCAAAAGCTCATCCAGAAAACTACGATCAAAATTTATTCCGACTGGAACTGGGGAAATAGTATCACAACCCAACCGGACAAGAAACTGAGAAAGACTATGGGAACAACACACATACCTGCCAACTTCCTAAACAAACCAAATAAAGGGGGTCGACTCTAAACACCCTAGAAAACCAAATCAATCAATAAACGCTAGCATAACCAACACCTCTCAACTCAAGATAAGAGCTCAAACTCTGGCACAACCACCGGTAACACCAAACTAACACAAGATCTTCTATAAATTGCTAGATAACAGCCTAGGCAACAACCATCTAGGACCGATCAACACTGAAGACTCAACACAAGTCTAGAATCACAATAAAACTTAAAGAAAAACAAAATAGAAAAGAGACTAGCAAGAACTACCCACGAGCTACAACTCTGGTAAACACCGCACAAGGATAACTCACCCCATCCACTACTAAGGAATAAACTAATAATAAAACAACGCATAAAAAATACAACTCATGTAGTCAAATAACTTAACAAATAGCAGGTAGCCATATAAGCAAATAAATGATAGAAGGGATAGAATCACAACACGAGGAGTATTATCACAAGCCAAAGGTAATAAAATCCTTACAATGAGCAACGATATCAGGAACCTCTACCTCGAGTGTCACGTCCCAAGGCTACCCCTAGATGTAACACGGGACTCAGAACCACAAGGATCCCAAGCTAACCCTTGGTCATAGCATTCTCAAGCATAACAAATGATAAGATGAAGAAATCATAGATAAAGACTCAAAATATCATAAATAGGAAAGTTGAATCGAGAGATATAATCATCCAACAGAACCCAATGACACTATGTCTGAAAAGCCTCTACTACTAGCATAAGGAGTTGATGGGATAATACCCTAACTAACTCAACAATCTGGAAGGAAAGGAAACATAGAAAAGATATAATAAAGTCTAGTCCTCGTACTATAAGGACTCACCAAAGCTGAGCATGAGTGGCCGAGAACTCTAGCCACGAAGCTGTGAAGGGACACCTGAATCTGCATCATCAAAGGATGCAGCACAATTTGCGTTAGTACTATGGAATGTACCAAGTATATGAGCAAGGAATGAACATGATGAAAACATTCTAAGTATACTTAAATAACTGAAATCATGCTTTTAAAGATAAATTGAATGCAATGACTCTAATACATTCTGTAAGCTAAAACATAGTCATAAGTAATAAGTCTGAAATCTAAATAAGAGTCAAATGCAAGTTTTAAAAGCATAAACTGTTTTCTGTGGGAGGTTCTCTAACCGACATAGACCATGTGAGCTACATGGAATTCGATGTATCCGCCCCATCAAGAGGACCCAATATACCTTGCCAGGGTATAAAGGCATTACTGTGGCGTGATCACTAAAACTGATGCCCAACAGAGGGGACTTAAGACCTACGGGGGCACGTAGTTCTAAGACCTTTTTGGGTACTCTCACCCTGTCCAATTCGGTGCTAATACTACTCCCAAAACATACATATAGCTCATATAATACTGGGCATATCTGATGCCAAAACTCTTCATACTAATGACCTATCTGATTTCAAAACTGTTCATAACCAATGACATGTCTGATGTCAAAGTTGTTCATAACTGGTGACATATCTGATGCCAAAACTGTTTGAAAAGCAATAAGACATATCTGATGCCATGCAATTCAAATTCATAGATATATAGACTTAGCATAGCCATAATTTAAAACATGTTTTTCTTGCTAAATTCATACTTAAAGAATTAGGCATGCAATTTCTTAAATACATAGATGCCATGATATATAATCATGCCAATTTCTCTTGAAAACATGCAAATTCATAGTTTCATGCTAGAAATCAACTTTCATACTTGGGACTTCAAAACCAATAAAAGAGTAATAATCAAATCTTGTAAAATCAATAAGAAACCATGAATTTAAACATAGGAACTGATTTCATAAAATTTCCCCAAATTTAGATCAATACCCTAATTTCATAAGTTCATACTTCAACATAAGAATTGGGGATTTTGGGCACAAGGGTGAAAGGAACCCATTGTTAAATACCCGCATACCTTGGTGGAAGATTACCCACTTCAATGGAAAAGATTAGGAGACTTAACTTGGAGCTTGGAGATTTGAGCTTGAGAGAAATTTTCTCTTTTGAGTAAAGAATGAGGAGCTTAAGATAGACTTAGGATAATATGGGTGAAAACCCTTCTAAAAGTAGTCAAAACAACTTCACTTAGGAGTTAAAAGGGTGGGAAATGACTAAAATACCCCAGGGATTTAACCTAGAAAAACTGACTTAAAAACCCGGCTTCAGGTTCCACGGGTCCCTCCCACGAATCGTAGGACCAGTCACGACTCGTGGAATGGAGCTGTGGTTCCTGAGCCAAAATTCTAGGCTGCTGGATGTTTCCTACGGTCCCGCAGGACGACTCGTGGAAGCTTCCACGAGTCATAGGGCTGAGTCGTGGAACTCAGGGAACTTGACCACTCTATGTCTGAGTTCCACGGTTTGGTTCCATGACTCATGGAAACGTTCACGAGTCGTGAAACTGACTCGTGGTTCTCAGACCTGAGGATGGTCTGTAGGACTGGAATCATGAGTCACTTCCACAACTCATGGAACCTTCCACGATTCGTGGACTTGACCCATGGTCCCTGGAAGTCCAAATTTTTTTCTCCAAATCTAAGTTTAAAAGCTTGATACATTTCCGGGGTGTTACAATATCTCCCCCTTGGGATCATTCGTCCTCGAATGAAGACTAAACAAAAACACTGAGGGGAAAATAGCCCAATCAAACATCAAAACATGGAAATCATAGAGTAATCATAAAACTTGAACTTTTCCACTTGAAAACATGATAAACTAACTTCGTAAAACATGGGTTTATGCTAAAATCATGAGAGGAACTGATGGAGTAGAATCGGAGGGACATACTAAGGAGGAAACTAGTACCTCAAGCTGAAATGGAATCAAAAGGAAAGAGATGAGGTTATTGGCCTTCATGGCCTTTTTCGTTTTACCGAAGTGACTTCTTTGTTTCTCAACCTCCGAATTTGATGATCAAGGATCTCCATAGGAACCTCCTCATAAGTGAGACTATCCTTCACACCCACATCTTTCAAAGGAATAATCAAGCTCGGATCGCCAACACACTTCTTTAACAAGGAAACATGAAAAACTGGATGAACCGCTTCCAACTCCGTTGGCAACTCCAACTCATAAGAAACACTACCAACTCTCCTCGAAATCCGATAAGGACCTACAAAATGGGGACTGAGTTTTCCTTTCTTGCTAGACCTCATCACACCCTTCATGGGTGACACCTTAAGGAAGACCTAATCATCAACTTCAAACTCCAACTCTCTTCTCCTCACATCCGCGTAAGATTTTTGTCGACTCTCAGCGGTCTTCAACCTCTCCCGAATAAGCTGAACTTTCTCCATGGTCTCATGCACAGAATCTGGACCAATCAAGGCTACCTCACCAACCTCAAACCAACAAATAGGAGATCTACACCTTCGGCCATAAAGTGCCTCATAGGGATCCATCTGGATGTTAGAGTGAAAGTTGTTGTTGTAGGCAAACTCGATAAGAGGTAAGTGATCATCCCAATTACCTTTGAAATCAATCACACACGCTCTCAACATATCCTCCAACATCTGAATAGTACGCTCTGCCTGTCCATCTATCTGAGGATGAAAAGTTGTGCTAAGCTTTACCTTGGTACTAAGACCTTTCTGAAATGACTTCCAAAATTGAGTTGTAAACTGAGGGCCTCTATCAGAAATGATAGACAAAATGACACCATGCAATCGGACTATCTCTTGAATGTAGAGTCTGGCATAATCATCCACTGAATCCGTAGTCTTAGCAGCCAAGAAATGGGATGACTTAGTCCTTCGGTCAATAATAACCTAAATCGAATCATGTTGCCTTCGAGTACGAGGCAAACCCATAATAAAGTCCATATTGATTGCTTCCTATTTCCAAGTGGGAAGGTCAATATCTTCAAGCATGCCACCTGGCCTTTGATGTTCCACCTTTACCTGCTGATAGTTGGGACATTTTGCCACAAACTCGACTATGTCCTTCTTCATACCACTCCACCAAAAGACTTCCCATAGATCACGGTACATCTTAGTGGCACCCGGATGAATGGAGTATCTAGAACTGTGAGCCTCAGCCAAAACCTATTGTCTTAACCCATCAACATCTGGCACACACAAGCGACCCTGATAACGAAGCACACCATCTCCCCCTTGGGAGAAAACCTCAACCCTTTGCTGACGAACTGCACCCTTAAGCTGAAGTAGAACGGGATCTTGGTCTTGCTTGGGTTTGCCTCAGCCACCAGGGATGATTCGACAATATTAGTCACAATCACACCACCTTCGGTCGAGTCCATAAGGTGAACTCCCAACCGAGCAAGCCTATGAACTTCTTTAACCAATTCCTTCTTTCCATCTTCAATAGAAGCTACACTTTCCATGGACAACCTATTCAAAGCATCCGCCACAACATTGGCCTTACCCAGATGGTAAAGCACACTCATATCATAATCCTTAAGGAGCTCAAGCCACCTCATTTATCATAAATTCAATTCCTTTTGAGTGAACACATATTGAAGACTCTTATGATCGGTGAAAACATCCACATGCACACCATACAAATAATGTCTCCAAATCTTCAAAGCAAAGACGACAACTTCTAACTCAAGATCATGAGTAGGATAGTTCTTCTCATGAGTCTTAAGCTGTCTAGAAGAATCCACACGAATACCATCTTTAGTCACAACGTGACCCAGAATAGCAACAGACTGCATCCAAAACTCACACTTGCTAAACTTAGAAAACAACTGCCTATCCTTGAGAGTTTGCAACACAACCCTCAAGTGATCCTCATGCTCCTCCTAACTCCGAGAGTAGATGAGGATATCATCAATGAAGACAATTACAAACATATCCAAATACTGTTTGAACACATGGTTCATCAAATTCATAAAAATTGCAGGAGCATTTGTTAGACCAAAAGACATAACAACAAATTCATAATGGCTATATCGAGTCCTGAAGGCTGTCTTTGGGATATCACATTCCCAAACTCAAAGCTGATGATAATCGGATCTAAGGTCAATTTTGGAGAAGAAACTAGCACCCTGAAGTTGGTCGAACAAGTCATTAATCCTAGGAATGGGATACTTATTCTTGATTGTGACCATGTTCAATTGGCGGTAATCAATACACATTCTAAGAGATCCATCCTTCTTCCGAACAAACAAAACTGGGGCACCCCTAGGAGAGATACTAGTCCTCTTGAAACCCTTATAAAGCAAGTCCTTCAATTGATCTTTCAACTCCTTGAGTTCCTCGGGAGACATTCTATAGGGAGGAACAGAGATAGGATTCATATCCGAAAGAAGATCTATCCCAAAGTCGATCTCCCGCTCGGGAGGGACTCTGGGAAAATCATCGGGAAACACTTTTGGGAATTCGTTCACAACTGGAACAGACTGAATAGTCGGGGTCTCAGACTCTGTGTCCACAACCCGAACTATATAATAGACATAACCTTTAGAAATCATCTTCCTAGCCTTAAGATAATATATGAAACGACCTTTGGAAGAAGAGGGACTACCTTGCCGTTCTAGGACAGGTTCATTAGGAAACTTGAAACTAACCACAGGAGTGCGACAATCAACTGAGGAATAACATGCATACAACTACTCCATACCAAGAATAATATCAAAATCAGTCATCTCCAACTCTACTAGATCCGCTGAAGTGACTCTATGAAGGACTGAGATAGGGCAATTTCGATAGACTCTTTTCGCTAGGACTGACTCACCAACAAGAGTAGAAACATGAAAGGGTTCTAAAAGTAATTCAGGACGTACCTCGAACTTACAAGCCATATAAGAAGTTACAAAAGACAAGGAGGCATCGGGGTCTAACAAAGCATACACACCATGAGAAAAGACTTTCAACATACCGGTAACTACATCTGGAGAACTCTCCTAATCCTGGTGGGAGGACATAGCATAAAGATGGTTCTGGCGCTGACCACCAGAACTAGAGGCTGCGCCCTGCGAGGCTGGTCTACCACCTGAAGCTGCTAGGGTAGACTGAGTCCTACCACCTCCTTGCCCCTTCTTATTCGAAGGCAATCTCTAACATGGTGCCCATTCTGACCACACCCAAAACAACCCTCTCTACAAGCCAAACACTCACCAGGGTGAGTCTTCCCACACTTAACATAAGTTGGGTAGGAAGATCCCTTAGCAACACTACCTTGAAACTGAGAATAGGAACCAGATCCTCTACCACCCTGATCATAATGAGGCTTCTGAGCCTGAGTAGGAGCACTAGCAGAAGAATGAATGGATCCTGATAACTTCTTCTGGAAAGAATAGAGATGTCCACCTCTGGACCTGTGATGACCAAAACCTGACCCCTCGGATCTAACCCTCTTGTTCTCCCTAGCCATCTCCTTAATATTGTCACTCTCAATCTGATGAGCATGAGTCATGAGTCGGGAAATGTTCATATCACTCAACAACAAAGCAGACCTACACTCCTTCTTACATCAGAAACCCCATATATGAACTTGCTCATTTGATCGTGCGGGTCCGCTACCATGGAGGGACTATATCTAGACAACTGAGTGAACTTCAAACTATACTCTTGCACCGACATCAAACCCTGCCTCAAGTTCACACATTCCTCCACCTTTGCTTGCCTAAACTCATGGGGAAAGAACCTATCAATAAAGGCCCTCTCAAAACACTCCCAAGTAGTGGGGATCGCTTCCCTCACCCTAGCCTCCTTCCATTGAGTGAACCAAATGTGAGCCACATCCTTGAGTTGATAGGATGCAAGCTCAACAAAATCAACCCCAACCACTTACATAACCTTAAAGATCTTCTTCACTTCATCAATAAAGTTGAGCGGGTCCTCACTCACTTTCGAATCCCAAAACTCCAGCGAATTTATACGGATAAAGTCACGAACTCGGGCCGCTACCCCTCCTTAAGTATGGACGGGAGTAGGAGCCAATTGTTTGTCCTGAGTAGCCAAAGTCTTGGCTAGCACGTGAATAGCATTCCTAAACTCATCATTTGTGACATCGGAAACCAGAACTTGAGGAGAAGCATTCCGAGCGGCTCGGGGAGGCATAGCACGTCGAGGAGGCATAGTCTGAAACACATAAGATAAGGATTAGAGGAACAATAAAGTTAAGCTCTATCGCACAAGGTGATCATGAAAGAAGTGAAGTTTTCCTAAGACATATCATAACTTTCCTCTCATATGTGTGACGCGCTTCACACACATAAAATAGACTCTACTCGATGCGGCTTTTAGACATCCTAGGACTCTTGAACCTGAGGCTCTGATACCAAGTTTTTCACGCCCTGAGGCTACCCCTTAGATGTAACACGGGACTCAAAACCACAAGTATCCCAAGCTAACCCTTGGTCATAGCATTCTCAAGCATAACAAAAGATAAGCGGAAGCAATCATAGATAAAGACTCATAATATCATAAATAGAAAGTCGAATCGAAAGATACAATCATCCAACGGAACCCAACGACACTATGTCTGAAAAGCCTCTACTACTAGCATTAGGAGTTGATAACTAACTCAACAATCTGGAAGGAAAGGAAACATAGAAAAGCTAGAATAAAGTCTAGTCCTCGTACTATAAGGACTCACCAAAGTTGAGCATGAGTGGCCGAGAACTCTAGCCACGAAGCTGTGAAGGGACACCTGAATCTGCATCATCAAAGGATGCAGCACAATTTGCGTTAGTACTATGGAATGTACTAAGTATATGAGCAAGGAATGAACATGATGAAAACATTCTAAGTATACTTAAATAACTGAAATCATGCTTTTAAAGATAAACTGAATGCAATGACTCTAATACTTTCTGTAAGCTGAAACATAGTCATAAGTAGTAAGTCTGAAATCTAAATAAGAGTCAAATGCAAGTTTTAAAAGCATAAACTATTTTCTGTGGGAGGTTCTCTAACCGACAAAGACCATGTGAGCTACATGGAATTCGATGTATCCGCCCCATCAAGAGGACCCAATATACCTTGCCAGGGTACAAAAGGCATTACTGTGGCGTGTTCACTAAAACTGATGCCCAACATAGGGGACTTAAGATCTATGGGGGCACGTAGTTCTGGGACCTTTTTGGGTACTCTCACCCTGTCCAACTCGGTGCTAATACTACTCCCAAAAAATACATATAGCTCATATAATGCTGGGAATATCTGATGCCAAAACTGTTTATACTGATGACATAGCTGATGTCAAAACTGTTCATAACCAATGACATGTCTGATGTCAAAGCTGTTCATAACTGGTGACATATCTGATGCCAAAACTGTTTGAAAATCAATAAGACATATCTGATGCCATGCAATTCCAATTCATACATATATAGACTTAGCATAGCCATAATTCAAAACATGTTTTTCTTGCTAAATTCATACTTAAAGAATTAGGCATGTAATTTCCTAAATACATAGAGGCCATGATATCTAATCATGCCAATTTTCTCTTGAAAACATACAAATTTATAGTTTCATGCTAGAAATCAACTTTCATGCTTGGGCTTTCAAAACCAATAAAAGAGTAATAATCAAATCTTGTAAAATCAATAAGAAACCATGAATTTAAACATAGGAACTGATTTCATAAAATTTCCCCAAATTTAGATCAATACCCTAATTTCATAAGTTCATACTTCAACATAAGAATTGGGGATTTTGGGCACAAGGGTGAAAGGAACCCATTGTTAAAGACCCGCATACCTTGGTGGAAGATTACCCACTTCAATGGAAAAGATTAGGAGACTTAACTTGGAGCTTGGAGACTTGAGCTTGAGAGAAATTTTCTCTTTTGAGTAAAGAATGAGGAGCTTAAGATAGAATTAGGATAATATGAGTGAAAACCCTTCTAAAAGTAGTCAAAACAACTTCACTTAGGAGTTAAAAGGGTGGGAAATGACTAAAATACCCCAGGGATTTAACTTAGAAAAATTGACTTAAAAACCCAGCTTCAGGTTCCACGGGTCCCTCCCACGAATCGTAGGACCAGTCACGACTCATGGAATGGAGTCGTGGTTCCTGAGCCAAAATTCCAGGCTGCTGGATGTTTCCTACGGTCCCGCAAGACAACTGGTGGAAGCTTCCACGAGTCATAGGGCTGAGTCATGGAACTCAGGGAACTTGACCACTCTCTGTCTGAGTTCCACGGTTTGGTTCCACGACTCATGGAAACGTTCACGAGTCGTGAAACTGACTCGTGGTTCTCAGACCTGAGGATGGTCTGCAGTACTGGAATCATGAGTCACTTCCACGACTCGTGGAACCTTCCACAATTCGTGGACCTGACCCATGGTCCCTGGAAGTCCAAATTTTTTTCTGCAAGTCTGAGTTTAAAAGATGGATATGTTTAAAGGGTGTTATATCGGGCCCACCAAGAGGGGAATCATACTGACATGGTCTAACTCTGGACTGAGTAGTTAAAGCTGAAGGCTCAACCGTCCTTCGTCGGGGACAAGCTCTGTATAGGTGACCAATCTCTCCACAATCATAACATCCCTACTGAATGGGATACGCAAACATGGGGCAATCCCTAGCAAAGTGCTCACGCTCACTACACTAAAAGCAAACCCTATTAAATGAAGTCATACGGGAAGATCTCACTGAACCTGATCGACCACCATGGCCTACACACTCAGAATCTAAACCTCGAAGCGTCTGACCCATACCATGTCTACTAAGCTCAGCAAGTACTGCACCACCACCCTTTGAAACCTGTGGAGAAACCAAAACTGGTCTGGTAGATAAGAAGCAATGGAACCTATCTCTGGTGGAGAATACCTTACCTCGAGTCTGAGAACCTTGGGAACTGTCCTGATGGCGATGTCTCTTAGCACGACCTCTATAAGCCTCACAACATAAGCCCTTGATAGCCCAAGCATGATCCACTACCTGAAGAAAGGTCGTCCCAACTGTAAATAAATACTCGATCGCTAAACGGAGCGGTGAAATCAAACCTCCAACAAAGCTCTGAACTCTATCAAACTATGCAGGCACAGTCCTAGCAGTACACCTAACCATCTCATGAAATCCCACCTCATACTCCAATATTTACGTACCACTCTGTTGAAGAACTGAAAGCTCAACCCTAACTGGAGCACCGCTCGATGAATCGGGTACTGAAATACCTACCGGAGGACTTAAAGTCCTAGCCACAGTGTCCTGAAGAACTGGGGTAGCTATGAATCCAATTAAAGGCTAGGCTTATCCCACACCCCCTATCTAATTCGGTAAACTCTCACTCTGAAGTCCTGGCACTGATGAAAGCACTAAAGCAACAGGTACAAAAGCCTCGATACCAATCACTGTCGAACTCATCTTAGGCGTCTGAGAATGAATGAAACAACTGAAGCTTAGAAGTCAATAGAGCCAGGAACGCACAATAAGGATCCAAGAAGATGAAACTTTTCCTAACAATGCCATGTAACCTCCCGCAGATAGGATACAAACATCATCGTACCAATCCGCGGGACCTACTTAGATACTTGCTTCTGTACCACGATGCCGGTGAACCTAGCTCTGATACCAAGCTTTCATGACCCGATTTCTCAAGTCATAATGGCACCTACAACCCCTCAGTAGGTGAACCAATCCCTGTAGCCTGGAATGGTTAGTAATGGGCTACTACCTAACCAATATGCACAATAAGCAGAAATAAGCGAAAGAAGAATATGAAGATAGACAAGGCAGAAGCAATAACCTGAATATATACAAAATGAAACTACACCAACCCCAAGACTTGGTATGGATAGTACATAAGCTTCTAATAGAATACAAGTGCTAGAAGTAACAAAAGATAAGTACAACTGTCTCCGAATATACAAAGAGTTACAATACAAAAGATGAGATGTGGTCAAGTCCTGACCGTCAAGCGCTCACCCTAGTCTCAAATATCCAAAAGTTGCATGAGTCTCCAACACGATCAACGATGAAAGTTCAACTAATATCTACACCAGAAAGATGCAGAAGTGTAGTATGAGTGCCAATTGCAAAGCAACGGGTACCTAGTAGGCATCATCGGCCGACTAAGTGTATATAAAATATAAAAGTAGTAATAAACAGAATACAAGAAAACAGTCACAGAAAATAAGGAGGAAGCACAAGGAACTAACACAAAGAGTAATCAACCGAGAGTTACAAGTATAACATGCTAGCACAGAAAGTATATATACACAGAAACACAAGTGAAAGAAGGAAAAAGGACGTACCTGGGATCCTTGCAACAACAGTGTATATAAAAAGAGAGTTTAAAGAGTTGGACGGTATACAAATAACCTCAAAATAAAAGGGGAAGCAGGAGAGCAATTCAACAATCGAAATAAAAGCCGTAAACTAACAGAAACACGCTTAAGACATCAAAATCAAGATAGGAATAGATGAACGATAGTCCTTCAAGTATAACCCTAGGATGGGATAACTAAACCACAAGCACCCAGATCCGCTAATGAAAACCATGACGAGGAATAGAACTCAATACCCCACAACCGCTAAGAAGGCTACACAATCAGAGCCTCAATAATATAGGACTCACTAGACCCTCAATACTCATAGTCCAATTAATAGGAGCCTCAATAGGCTAACACATACCAATCCACAAAGAACCAAGGACCATGACCATACAACCAGAGAGTATACAAACAAGGGTGGAATCCAAGTGAAATATGCAAGATGATATGATATGATGAATCTTGAACCAAGTATGATCGCAGTGCCATATGTCAGCCCCATCGGTGCCCCAAAGGCCCAATAGAGAAAGGATCCATGAAAGGAATTCACCCGAGTACCTCCATTCTACCGTACATCCCTCCCTCCGGTCACTTTCAGCCTGTAGCACTTGGTCCGGAATGGTAGGTTCCATAAAGGTCTGCTCGTAGAACACATACTAAACACGAAACTTAAAATAAAGCTCAATAATCGGGATCGCGTAGTACATGCCCAGATTCGATCTAATTCTAAATCAGTAGTAGTAATCTCAATAACCCTCATCAAAGGTTCCAGAGCATATACTGGTCTAAATCAGTAGTCATGTCTCAATAACCCTCATCAAGGGTGCCCGGAGCATATCCGAGTCTAAAATAGTAATCAAGTACCAAAATCCCTAAATAGGGTGCCCGGCTCGTATCAAGGTCTAAATTCGTAGAAAATAATGTCTAGCTCTACGGCCCAGCCGAGCCTAGTCACAGAATGAAGACCAATAATCAAATCATCGTAATATCCTCTCTATTCCAAGAGGTTTCATAAAAGTCAGTTTAAAAGCCCTTTCAAAGTCATGTATCGTAAACGGGCCCTCGTGGCTTTGAAAAAATCAATTATAGTAGGCCCGAAGCCAAAATCTGTAGTAAAACATGCAGGGAAAACCTTTTTTCATGTATAATATGCTCGCAAATAATAGAGTTGCCCAAAATGGCTTGCAAACATTCCTATCGGCCCTGCACAAGCTCAACAACTCTACAACAGTCATAACTAGCCTAGAATAATATCTCTATGTCTGAGACTCGCGGACATTCCCAAATAACCCACAATTTATGTTCCAGAAACAATACAAGGCCATACATGTCCACAAGGGTAGTATACAATACTACACGAATTCTATAATCAACGTATGAATAAACAGGCAGAAAAGACAGGCAAGGTCTGGGGTACCAACCTAATACAACCCACCCAGGATACTAATTAATGTAGTTATAGCCTATATATGCAGAGTCTAGGTAGGGAAATCCATAACCTACCTGTCATCCGATGACTAGCTGCGGGAATGCTTCAAGGGTCCTGCAAACAAAAATGAGCTGATCTATTCGACTAGAAACGACATTCCATACTAATGGAATTGACAAAAATCCCATCAGAGGTAAATTTAATGAAAAGTGGGCTCCGCGCCCAAAATCAACCTTTAGGCCAACAATTCCAAAAATGGAACCCAAGGGCCGAAATCAAGTCCTGAAGCCTCGACACCCAAACCAATGGTCCCTTTAGCCTCAAATCGATATTTTAGAGCTAACAACGCTGACAAAATTTCCATCCGAGGTTGTCTTCTCCAAATGTTGACCAAAGTCAACCAAGCAAGCCCAACTGGCCTGAAAATACAAAACGAGAGAGAATTCCAAGTTGAAAAGCTTCTGAATCCCGACCAAAGGTCCCTCTAGACCAAAGTCCATGCTTCGAAGCTAAAAAAACTATCGGAATTCGATTCTGAGCAAGTTCACCAAGAATGTTGATAGGAGTCAATGATTTCTAAAGTTTAAAGTTATAATCATGCGAAATTGGCGTAAATTACCCGGATTATGCAAAATTCCAATCTCTAGGCCAAGACTATAATCATTCCACCTATTCCCAGGCTTTCCCACCACTAATTTGACCTAAACTACATTTTTTATGGTTACATTTAGCAAATTATGGAGAATAGATCATAACCACACAATAATATTCAGGACCCAAGAACTTAACACCCTAGAATCTCCCTTTTTCCTCGGATTCCACATTCTTAGGTTAACCCAAATCTTCCCCCAAACCCGTAGTTAACTATTCTACTGCATAAGAAACATAGTACTAAGTTAGGAAAGAATTTTTTTTACCTTTGGGACAAAAAATTGTGAAAAACAGAGTTGAAATTGCCCAAATTTCCTTTGCCCTTCTCCATAACATTCTTGAGAAAAAACTGAACGTTTTGGGAAATTTTCCGCATTAAAATTCAACTTATTCTGCTATAGCGGTCCATACACCGATATTGAGATGCCGCTGTAGCGGAACCGATCGCTATGGCAGTGCTCCCCATCATTGACTTCTGCTATAGCGAGAATTTCTCCGCTATAGCAGAGGTTGCGACAAAACTCTGTCAACCGTTATAGCGGTTGACACAGGACAGAACCTCGAAAAATCTCACAAAAAGTGCCCATTTCACAACACACCTTAAATCCTGACGTTCCAGAATAACCCCTTCACATCAACCTTGATACCGGGAGTTCTACTTACCCGAATTCGATTCTGAAAAGTCTCCCGGACTCCTAATGTCTTAGCTAATGGAAAAACTAGCTAAACACCAGAAACATTACCCAATCCTCACCCGGATTGCCCTAGATCATACCTCGCTCATAAAATGTCTGAGACTAGCCTAGCCCAAAATTTCCAACTTCCAAACCCGAAAGTTATCTAACTCGTAATTTGGCACGAAAAGCCTACCCATAATGATGGACCCGGTCATTACACTTTCTAATGCTACACTTCATGTTTTTTCTCACACATTAACTTATTTTCTTTTTTCAAGGTTCACAACTTACCACCTTCTTTCTTCTTTTCTCTAACTTCCTTCAAGTGTAAAATTGCCACGATCCGATTTCACAGGTCATGATGGCATCTACAACCCCCAGTAGGAAAACCAATTCTCATAGCCCAGAACAGTTAGTAATTGTCTACTACCTAACAATTACGCACAATAAGCAGAATAAGCAAAAGTAGAATATAAAGATAGACAAGGCAGAAGCAAAAACTTGAATATATACAAAATGAAACTACACCAACCCCAAGACTTTGTATTGATAGTATAGAAGCTTCTAATAAAATACAAGTGCTAGAAGAAACAAAAGATAAGTACAATTGTCTCTGAAAATACAAAGAGTAATGGTACATATGATGAGATATGGTCAAGCCCCAACCGTCAGACGCTCACTCTAGTCTCGAATATCCAAAAGTTGCACGAGTCTCCAACGCAATCAACGATGAAAGCTCAACTAATATCTGCACCATAAAGATGCAGAAGTGAAGTATGAGCACCAATTGCTAAGCAATAGGTACCCAGTAGGCATCATCAGCTGACTAAGCGTATATAAAATAGAAAAACAGTAATAAGCAGAATACAAGAAAATAGTCACAAAAAATAAGAAGGAAGCACAAGGAACTAGCACAAAGAGTAATCAACCGAGAGTTACAAGTATAACATACTAGCACAAAAAGTATATATACATAGAAACACGATGAAAGATGGAAGAAGGAAGCACCTGGGATCCTTGCAACATCAATACATATAAAAAGAGAGTTTAAAGAGTTGGACGGTATACCGGTAACCTCAAAATAAAAGGTGAAGCTTGAGAAATTCAACAATAAAAATAAAAGACGTAAACTAATAGAAACACACTTAAGACTTCAAAATCAAGATAGGAATAGACGAACGATGGTCCCTCAAGTATAACCCTAGGATGGGATAACTAAACCACAAGCACCCAGATCCGCTAATGAAAACCATGACGAGGAATAGAACTCAATACCCCTTAACAAAGAACCCCTGCTTAGCCAGATCAAATAAGATATAGCCCTTGGATATAGTGGAATACCCCATGTGTACAGTTGGGATTGCTCTAGCAGCAAGCTTATCATGTTCATTCAACTTCTTAGCATAGCATAAGCATCCAATGACCCTGAGGTGATCAAGGGTAGGTGGTTTCTTATGGAAAACTTCATACGGGCTCTTCCCTGCTAAAACAGAAGAAGGAAGTCTGTTGATGATATACATTGATGCTAAGACACAATGCCCCTAAAATTTGAGAGCAATGGATGCTTGGAGCCTCATAGCTCTGGCAAGTTCATGCACATGTCTATGCTTTCTTTCTGCAACTCCATTCTATTGGGGTGTGAATACACAAGTCCTTTGATGAATGATTCCTACATCCTAAAACAACTTACAACAAGACTCATTGATAAACTCTGTGCCATTATCAGTTCTAATGGCTTTGATGGTGCAGTTAAACTGATTCTGGACAAATCTAAAAAAAATTCTCAAAATAATCACAATATCACTTTTAAGTTTCAGCAAAAAAACCAAGTCATTCTGGAATAGTCATTAACAATTGTCACAAACAGTTTGCTTCCATCAGAGTTTATTACATTCTAAGGACCCCATACATCAATATGTAGCAAATGAAAAGGATCAGCAGTTCTACTCTCACTGGTATTAAAAGAAAGTCTAGTATGTCTAGCAAGAGGGCATACTGAATAGTTCTCTAGGTCTCTCTTGCAAACATCATGAGCTAAAGAAAAGACATGTTTCATTGCACCTATAGAGGCATAGCCTAGCCTTTTATGCCAAAGTTTGATGTCAAGAGTTTCTTTTATTGTTAATCCAACCTCCTTATTCACTCTAGGATATGCAGGAATCTGAGGCAGAATGTAGAGTCCTTGATTCTCTCTACCAATCCCCATCAGCCTCCCTGCAAAGGTCCTGAAATAGACAGAAATCAGGATAGAATGACACCACACAATGCAAACTTCTGGTGATCTTTGAGACAAATAATAGGTTGAACTTGAAATCAGGGATGTATAGAGCATTGTATGCTATTCCTAGACCCTTCACCTTACAGGATCCCATATGAGTCACTTGTGTTACTTCCCCATTAGGCAAATGTACCTTTCTAGATTCCATTTCCTTTATCTTAAACTTGTTAATCAGCAAATTTAAATCTGATACCATATGACTAGTAGCTCCACTATCTACTATACAGTCCTTACCATTAGAATCTACTAAGAAGGCATGAACACTACCTGCCATGTTGGCTGAATGTTCAGGCACATTGTCCTTGTTGAGCAGATTCATTATCTGATTATACTGTTCTGCTGTAAAGTGAGGAGCTGATACTCTAGGTGTTTGTGATCCCTGATATATTGGTGCCTTTCCTTTTTCATTCCCTGCATTCTTGTTGAACATGTTCTGTGCTCTGCAATCCTCATACACTGCATTATGAGCGTTGTTAGTTCCAAAATTTTGACCAGTATGATTACCTCCAAATTTCTTCCTGTGTTTGAAATTCTCTGGATAGCCAATTAGCTTGTAATACTCCGCCTCTGTATGTCCTTTCATTTTGCAGTAGTCACAAAAGAGGTTGTAGTTCTTCTTATAGCGTTGCTGATTTGCTGTGCCTCCCCTTTTTATGGACATCAAAGCAGCTATGTCAGACATGTCCTGAGAGCTCGTTCCATACTGAGATCCAATCACCTTCTTTGGACGCTCTCTAGTGGATAGTAATGCTACTGAATTAGATATCTCAGTCGAGCTTCCTCCATGACTAACATTCAAAATTCTTCTTTGGTTCTCCCATTCAATCATCATAGAATACACCTTATTCAGTGACGGAATAGGCTCCATCATAAGTATTTGTTCCCTTGCTTGTTCATATGTTTCATTCAGTCCCATGAGAAATTGCAGCAACTTTTGTCTTCTCATGAAATTGACAAAATCTCGTGACTTACCACAGTCGCAACCTAGAGTTGGTGCTAAACTATCAAATTCTGACCACATCAGACGCATCCTTGTGAAGTAAATAGAAATCATATATGTTCCCTGACGTGCAGTAGCAATTTCCTTGTGAAGCTGATAGATCCTAGATCTATCAGTCTTATCGAATCGCTCTCGCATGTCCTTCCAAACTGCTGAAGCATTAGTTGAATACACAATTCCACCTAGCAAATCTGGTGAGACACAGTTTATTATCCATGAGAGCATAATTGCGTTACACCTTTCCCATAGATCTGACAGATTTGGACCATAATCTTCCTTCCTGCAGGTGCCATCGATAAATCCTATCATATTACAACCTAGAATTGCAATTCTCATTGCACGATTCCAGATTGCATAGTTCTCCGATCCACTCAGATGCATGGAAATCAAAATAGTCCCTGAATTATCTGTCGTGTGTAAGTAGAGAGGATGATTGTGATTTAACTTCTCTGGTAACTCATTATCCACTGCCATTATTGCTATTTCTCAATACAACTTCCAAAAATCTCAAAACAGAGAACACACCTTCAATTCTCGAAGACCTAGAACCATATTAATGGTCGTAAAGCTCTGATACCATGATAAAATCTCACACAAACTCAAATCAACAGCTCGTAGTTGGAAAGAGAAGAAGGAGAAGAGGAATTGAGATAGAGGAATTGTGAAAGCCTTTCTGTGTATTCCAATAATCAATCTAAGCTATTACATAGTCAGCTATATATATACACTAATCGACTAGACTAATTAGTAACTAACTTCTGACAACTATGAGACAACTCATCATTCTCAAATTAATCCTCCACTAACTAACCGCTTTAACTATAATCTGTTAGAGCTCTCACGTGCAACTCACGTGTCACATAATTCCATTCTCAATAGAAAACTCTTAATGGGGCAGGGAAAAGGAAGACTAAAATGAGGCAAGGCAAAATTTATTTAAAATTTATTTTGCTAGAAATTTAAGTCAGACAGTGCAAGTGGTGGATTTTATAAAAAACAAATTAGACCCAGACCCATAAAAATTAATTTATAGCTTGTTTGGTCAAGCTTCTAAAATTAACTTATTTTGAGAAGTGCTTTTTTAAAAGTGTTTTTCAAAAAAATATTTTTAATGAAAAATAATTTGTGTTTGGCCAATAGATTTAAAAAGCACTTTTGAGCAGCAATTAGTGTTTGGCCAAACGTTTTAAAAGTGCTTCTAAGTGTATTTTTTTCAAAAGTGCTTTTCAAAAAAATGTTTTTGGGGAGAAGCTACTTTTTTTAGCTTCTCGAAAATAGCTTCTGTTACTCCCCAGAAACACTTATTTTCTCCCAAAAGCTTGGCCAAACACCTTAATTTTTTAAAATAAGCACTTTTGAGAAAAAATAAGCACTTCTGGCAAAAAATAAGTTTGGCCAAATAAGCTATTAATTATCTCTGTTATGTAGATTCGGACTAAAAAAATTCTGGAATGAAAACTAGAATTTTGAATTGAATAATGTTTAGACCACTGAAATCAATTTGCCAAAATTTTGCATCTTAAATTTTTGTTCATAATTCAAAGTGTATAGTTACGTTATTTTTTTCCCAGTCATTAATCATTAAGTTGAGTACACACAATTATCTCACTGAATCAATATTACTTCCCAACTTAATAGATCGAGATTCTTTATTTTGTTTCTCAAAAGTAAATTATCCCGCACCAAATCCTTTAAACACCTTTTATCCGTTGTGGTTTTTACACCTTGAAACTGGTGCATTTGGAGGTCGGGGCAGAACAAAGCACCTTCTATGAATAGTCATTTTAATTACTCTTCTATGACCGCATAATCATTTCACATCCATGTTGCAAAGTGAAAAATAAAGAGGAGATATGTAAATAATATAAACGGAGGGGGAGGGGGCTTGAGGGCAAAATTTTTGAAAAATACTAAATGGGGTAGTGAGGGTCAAAATCTTAGCAGGTAAAGATTTCCCCCGCTCTAACCCGCTTTATTTACATCCCTAATGTAGCCTTGTTTCTCATATGATATTGATACATAATGAAATTAATACCCCGGTATCATTAGAAAAGAGGAAGAAAAGAAAAGGAAATGAATTATGATGTCAAATTTGTCTGCAAATATCTGAAAATATAAAGTAATCAACCACCACCTTCATTTTTGCTCAACAGAGACTATTAAATAAGTAGTTCAAAAATTAATTACATCAACATCATATACTTTTGGTGAGTAGTTGATACAATAAATTTATAGCAACTGTTTCTTAACCAGATGTGACTATTTTCTCAATCTGTGTCATATATGATCATCTCCTTTTAATTTGTTTATTAATTAGGAGATTTCTTGGATTGTAAAATAATTATTTTTTCCACTTATCTAAAACTGTTTTCTGTATTATTTTTTTTCAACTTTGATTCTACAAAGTTGTTAAACAATAAATACGGTATTTAATATGACAATAACACCGCATATTCTTTTGTGGTAGTAAGTGTGAACAACTTAGTAGGCGGGTGGGTTTAGTGCTATTTTTTTTTAAAATGTATTACTCCCGTCTTAAATTATTTGTCGCGATTTTTAAAAATAATTGTCACAAACACACAAAATGAACGTCCACCCATTCTTCCAACTGATAAAGCAGAAGTTACAACCACTATATGGAGTAAAGTTTGAAGCTATGAAGGAGGAGATCAGTAAACTCCTAAAGGTCCAATCGATACGAGAGGTGCAGTACCCCCAGTGGTTGATCAACATCATGGTTGTGCTCAAAGGCAAGAGAAAATGGAGGATGTGCATAAATATCAAAGATCTAAATAAGGCCTGTCCGAAAGACTCCTTTTCCCTGCCGAATATTGATCAACTCATAGATGTCATTGTTGGGTTCTCTGAAAAGAAATGAAAGGGAAATAGAGGGTGAAAGAGTGTAACTTTTCAGCTAAAGAGTTGCACCTTTCTAAACCCTTGTGACCTTTTCGAATCAGTGCATCTTTTCTGAAGAGTTGCATCCTTTATGAATCATTGCTTCTCTTTATGAAGCAACACTTTGTTAGCTATAAATACCTTTTTATCCCTAAGATATTTGTTACGAAGTTTCTGATCTTCTACTTTTCTTCTCTTACACTTCATAAAATTCTTGTGAGGTTTACTGTTTTCGAGTGAGTTCGTTGTCACCAGCGTTTGAGGTACCGCTACTCTGATGAGTAAATTGTTCTATCCTGAGAGGATATATCCAACACCTTGGGTACATAAAGAGAAATAATTTTCTTAAGGACACACTGTGAATACAGTGGACTCAATTTAAATTCTTCATCTTTTTCTGAATTTTTATAGAAAATTATTTTTGCTTACTATTTTGTTGTTTAGCATACTGTTTTGCTATTTTGCTTTCTGTTTTATTTTTTGAATACAGATTGAATAACAATCTTAAGAAAATTAACTTTATGTTTGTATATCTGTATTTACTTTTCAGAGATTAAAACATTTGGTTTTTTACTCCGTTTGAATCTTCGTTATGATTTGAAGAATATAAAAACTTGTCAGAACTTAGAGTTCATTTGGTTAGTGATTCGAAGAATATAAAAACTTTATCATTAACTAGGAAAAAGTTTGAATAAATATCGATTCAAAGAATATAAAAATATCACCAAGTAAATCAGTTTGTGTATTCGATTTGAAAAATATAAAAACTTCACCGATTCAATGAACACTCTATTTGAATGGTTATTCAGATTTTAAAAATATAAAAATATCATCGGAATTAAAGTTCATTCAGTTAACCGATTCGAAGAATATAAATATTTCATCGTTAACTTCTGAAACAACATTGGTATTGTGTATGATTAATTTTTATTATTAGTATTCTGTGACACTAAATTGTGTGTCAAACATTGACAGCAAAAAATGACTAATCAAAATGATGTCAATAATAGAACGACAAATGTTGCAGTGATAACTATTGCGTCGATAAGTCATTCAAATGCTGCTCATGCTATGACACCGACTCAGAAACCAGAAAAATTTTATGGTATCAACTTCAAAGGCTGGCAACAAAGGATGTTCTTTTGGCTGACCATACTTGGAATACAAAGGTTCACAAGTAAAGATCCTCTAATTCCTGAAGAAGGAACACTTGAAAACCAGCGCTTCATGGTGGTAGAGGCTTAGATGCATTCAAACTTTTGTGCAAGAAATATATCCTAAGTACTTTAGAGGATAACTTGTACAATCTCTACAGTTCTGCAAAGTCTTCAAAAGAACTGTGGATGGTACTTGAAAAGAAATATAAGACTGAAGATGCATGCTTGAAGAAGTTTGTAGTTGCTAAATTTCTAGACTACAAATTGGTAAACAACAAGTCTGTTGCAGTCCAAATTCAAGAACTCCAAGTCCTTATTGATAACCTTATTGCTTAAGGTGTGGTAATAAATGAGGCATTTCAAGTGGCTGAAGTGATTGAGAAGTTGCCCCTCTCTTGAAAAGATTTCAAGAACTATCTAAAGCAAAAACAAAGGAAAATATTGCTTGAAGATCTTGTGATTCGTCTCAAGATAGAGGAGGACAACAAAACTGCCAAAAAGAAATCGCGTGGGAACTCCTTGATTATGGGAGAAAATCTTGTTGAGTATGCTGCTCCAAATAAAAAGAAAAGAAAGTAGCCTTCTAGAGAAAGGAAAGAACAAAACAAGAAAATTTTTAAAGGTCATTGCTATAATTGTGGAAAAACTGGAGACAAGTCTCCAAATTATCGACTTTCAAGGAAAAACAAGAAAAAGGATCAGGCAACCATGGTGGCAACAATTGATGAGATTGAAAATCTGTGTCTATGCTTAGGAAATGCAATCTGGTTGAAAATCCAAAGGAATGATAGATTGAATCGGGAGCCACTCGACATGTTTGTATGTTCAAAGAAGCGTTTGCTACTTATACTCTCACTGGACCCGAAGAAAATCTCTTTATGGGAAATATTACAACAATCAAAATTGAAGAAAGTGGAAAGATATTTCTGAAGATGACTTCCATCAAGGTGTTCACTCTTAAGAATGTTCTCCATGTTTCTACTATTAGGAAGAACCTAGTTTCAATTGAACTTCTTATGAAGAACAGTTTTAAATGTGTTTTTGTTTATGAGAAAGTTATAATAAGTAAGAATGAGATGTATGTCGGAAAGGGCTATCTCAATGAGGGTCTTTTAAAACTCAATGTAATAATTGTTGGTAATATAAATAAGAATCCAACTTCTTCTTACTTATTAGAGTCAAATAATTTATGGCATGTTCATTTAGGATATGTCAATTACAAAACCTTGTAAAAATTAATTAACTTGGAAGTATTGCCTAAATTCGAGTGCAATAAATCACAATGTCAAGTATATGTTGAATCTAAGTTTGTTAAACACCCATATAAATTTGTTGAAAAGAATTCCAATCTTTTAGACTTAATTCACACAAATATTTGTCATATGAAGTCAATACCATCTCGCGGTGGAAAAAGGTATTTCGTAACTTTCATTGACGATTACACTCGATATTGCTATCTTTTTTTGTTTAACAGTAAGGATGAAGTATTTAAGCAATACAAAACTGAAGTTAAAAATCAGTTGGATAAAAAGATAAAAATAATAAGAAGTGACAGGGGTGAAGAGTATGAGTTTCTTTTTGTAGAGATGTGCTTTAAAAATAAAATTATCCATCAAACTATTGTCCCTTACACACCACAATCTAATAGAATTTTGAAAAAAAAAACCAAATATTAAAAGAAATGATGAATGTCTTGCTAATAAGTTTTAGTCTATCATAAAATTTGTGGGGGGAGGCTATCCTTACAGCTAATCGAATTATTAATAGAGTTCCCTACAACAAAACACAATCTATTCCATATAAAAATGGAAAGAAAGAAAACTCAATTTGAAATATTTCAAAGTGTGAGGGTGTTTAGCCAAAGTCTAAATTTCTAAACCCAAAAGAGCCAAAATAGGATAAAAAATTATGGATTGTGTGTTTATTGGATATGCTATAAAAAATAAAGTATGTCGATTTTTAGTTCACAAATTCGAATATCTCTACATTCATGTTAATACAGTAATTGAATCATATAATGTTGAATTCTTTAAAAATATTTATCCGTATAAAATCAAATGTGAGTCATCTAGCGAAGGATCTAAATGATCTCAAGCAAAAGGAAAAGAAAATAAATTAAATGAAGAAAATCCAAAACGTAGTAAACGTCGAAGGACATCTACTTCTTTTGGATCAGATTTTGTGGCATATCTTCTTGAAAATGAGCCTCAAATATTGAAGGAAGTCATGTCTTCTGCAAACTCATTATTTTAAAAAGAAGTAGTCAATAGTGAGATTAAATCAATCTTGAACAATCATACTTGAGAGTTGGTTGATCTTCCTCCTGAAAATAAACCCTTACGTTCAAAATGGATCTTTGAAAAGAAAATAAAAGCTGGTAAAACTATTAACAAATATAAGGCAAGACTTGTTGTTAAAGGTTATAAACAAAAGAAAGGCCTTGATTATTTTGACAAATACTCGCTGATAACAAGAATAACATCCATTCAAATGTTAGTCATTAGCGATAATATGATCTTAAAATCTGTCAAATGGATGTAAAGACAACTTTCCTAAATGAAGAATTGGAGAAAAAAAATTTATGAAATAACCCGAGGGTTTTGTAGTTTCTGGCAAAGAAAGGAAAGTGTGTAAACTTGTTAAGTCACTTTATAGACTAAACAATTACTTAAATAATGACATGTAAAATTTTACCAAATAATATTGACAAATAAATTTAAAATCAATGAGTATGATAAATGTATTTACATTAAAATACTCCAAATCATCAAGTTATTGTTTACTTATATGTAGATGACATGTTGATCATGAGTAGAGACATTTTTGACATTAATGCTACTAAGCGTATGTTGGCTAGCACATTTGATATGAAGGACTTAGGAGTTGCTGATTAGATCTTAGGGATTAGAATTTATAAAATTCTACAAAGTCTAGTATTGTCACAGTCTCATTATATTGAAAAGTTACTTGACAAATTCAAGTATTTAAATTTTAATATTACAAGGACACCAATTGCTGTAAGCTTTGTACTTCAAAAGAATGAAGGTGAAAGTGATTCATAATTGGATTATGAACGAGTGTTGAGAATTAGCGATCATATATAACATGTGCTATTAGTAAGATGAGTTGGTTCACAAGTAATCTCAATCAAACTAATTGGGTGGCAATAAAATGAGTTTTGAGATATCTAAAACATACTGAAAACTATGCCTTGTACTATAATAAATATCCCGCAATAACTGAGGGATATAGTGATGCTAATCGGAGCACCAGATTATCTGAAGTTAAATTCATAAGTGGATATGTATTTATCCTTGGTGGAGGAGCAGTGACTTGGAAATTATCCAAATAAATATGTATCGCTCGCTCTACAATGGAATCTGAATTTATAGCTTTAGATAAGGGTGGTGAAGAAGTTGAATGACTCCGGAGTTTCTTGGAAGATATTTTATTTTGTCTCAAATCTTTGGCACCTATATGTATACATTGGTATAGTCATAACGATAATAGGTAGGACAGAGAGCACTATATATAAGGTAAATATCATCACATACGATGGAGATATAATACCATTAGATAATTACTCTCTAGTAGAATTATTACAATTGACTATGTAAAGTTAAGATATAATATGTTGAATCCACTTACAAAAAGCCTAACTAGAGATACAGTTATAGATCATCAAAGGGAATAGGGTTAAGGCTTAGGACAAGTCATTATGGCGGTAACTCTACCTAGTAGACTGGAGATCCCAAGAGCTAAGTTCAAAGAGATCAAACAAAGTTATGAATGAAGGTTTAATATTGTCAAATAACTCAATTCATTCTCGTGATGAAGAGAATGTTTAGAAATAAGGATAAAACTTAAGATTTAATTTTTTTTAATGATTTTCTAAGTTTGGCTCGATATGACCAAAAAGTTTACCTGTAGGATTAAATAATTAGAAATCACCTATGTTAGTGTAAAGTATAAGCTACTTGTTGCGTTCAAGCACACACGCAAGTGTACGTGGTTGTGCAGGTAATAAAGTGGCTTTTGCAAGCTGAATATCAATCTCACAGGGACTTAGTGTTTAGAAGACGATCCAACTTAATTATTACTGTTGAAGTTAAATAAGTGCAATTCGTAACCAAAAAGAGTTTGAATTATGCTTTGGTAAACTAAATGTTATAAATAGCAACAATATAAAATTCAGATTGTAAACAATATATGGAGAGATCCAGGGTTGAGGTATTTACTTCACATTCATGCATAACTATGGTTTCTAGTCGGTGTTGGTATTTATCGTGATTGTTGATCTACGAGAGTAATATTACAACTTGGAAATGGTCATTTTCTAAGTCATCTACAAAAAATTAATCTCACAACTACATCATCAAGTGGGAATGTGAGTCTTTAATTTGGATACATTAAACTATCTTTCTGTTTCATTAACCAAGTGGGGCATTTAGGTATATCACTATCCTAACCGCAAATCATCCTTTATAATTAATATCTAACAATTAAATACATGATCCACACTATCTACGTTCCTTATTCTGTCCCTCCACTCCTATGGTCAATTTATTTCGAGACTTAGATTTATCCTAAAGTTCATGACGCTTTAGAATAGTAAGACAAGAACGCAAGAACAATCACATGACATGATAAGCATATAAACCAACTATAAAACCATAATCAAGCAATCATGTTGTAGCCTCAACCCTAGAAAGAGTGTATTTATCCACTCATAATCTAATTCACAATTACAAAATTAATGTAATTCATACAAGAATTAAGTAATGAAAAAGAGAAGAATAAAAATCCTACTAGAAGCCTCCCTCGTGTTTTTTTTATCCCCGGCCGTCCAAGCCTCTCTACAATTGAAGCTAAGTATCCTATTTATAGTGTAGGACAGTTTGTATCCGAAAAAACCCAAGTTCGTGGCACTTTGAAATCACGGAGCCTAAGCTATGTGACACCTCTTTATCGTGGTAGCTCACTACCGTGCCACGCCCTTATCTCAGAGGCTCACTGGAAATTTCCATCCAGTTTGTGACCATCTCTGTGCCACACTAATAAAATAAAGCATAGATTTCGTGGCACGGGGGTATGTTTTGGCTTCCAATTTCCCACTCTAACACAATTTCTCCACCTTCCTTCGTGTTCAATGGTTTGTAGTTGCCTTTAAACACCTCTTTAAGCTTGTCTTGCTTCCTGTCATTGATCATAATGCATTCACTCATCCACAAGCTCGTTATTTATGCTAAAACAAGCGCGATCTTTGCAAACTTCTTAACCTGAAACACTAATCATATCCATCAATTTATGAACATAAGTTAAGGCTATTCAATTCAATATATATGCAATGTAGCTCACAAAATAGACACAAGTATGGACAATAATTAGCCATTGGACGTATAAATACACCCAAGATCATCACCCCACACTTAAAATCTTGTTCATCCTTGAACAACTTTTTACATTACTCACAATCAAGGGAGACTCTAACCTCACTATTTGAACTAAGACATTCAAGCTAGAACTACAAAGACTACATGAATAGCCAGTTCTAACTTAGGCATGTCATATTGCAATTTAAGCACATGAATACTATTTCAAGACTTCCTAACCTCAAGCATTGACTCTACCCAGTTGGAAAACTCATGCACATTACTCAACTAAGAGATCATATAAGTCACCTATCCATCATTAAACATGCACCCTCACCACAAGAGAGTCACCCATATTCACTCACACATATGCAAATTATCACAAGAATGGGTGTGGGAATCAAATTTCATCACTGTCACAAAGAATTCACATGTCATATAGGATGAACTATAAGCTTTCCCTTAGTTTAGTACTCCATAATATCAGAATATCAATGCTCAAGATCAAGTAGGACTTTTAAGGGGTGTAATGTAGGCTAAGGGATGGGTAGGAACTATTCTGGTCAGTGATACTGACTAACCTTCCCAAGCTCTTTAATACAGTACACACTACATTAAACTCATTTCCAACCAACCTATTTTACACAATTATTATCTTTCTAACTCTCTTTTGTTTTGCCCCATCTCTTTAAGCTAGCTTACACATCTTTAGTAGGGGAGTATTTGCTATCAACACATGATTCACTTTTTTTTATCACTTTTTTTTCTTTTCATTACATTACTCCCTACCAACAACACACAAACCTTTTCACCACACCAAAAGCTATTTCCTTGGGGCTTCAACTTTATTTTTTCCTTCTTCAATCTTACACTCCTTAACATCTTAATTTCTCAACTAAAGCGCTTAGGAGTTTTGGATCAAATTACGTAAAATTAAAAAAAAAAAGGAATAAGCTATATATGAGGCTACCAAAAAAAAGGCTAATGGTTCAACGAGGCTAACTAAGGTCATGCAAAAAGGGTAGATAAAAAGGGTATAAAACATGGATATCAAATAAATGCCTATATCATCTCCTAAACTCAACATTATTTACTTCACTTTGCAAACACACTGGGAAAGTTCTAGACAATCCTATATAAACATGGAATATAATAAACCTCACTCATACTTGACACATGTTCAAATTAATAAGTATACCTATAGACTCTCAACCAAGATATTTCAAGAATTCAAATTTAAGCCAACATCACACAAGAGTCAGACAAAAGAGCCTCGGTGTCTCACAGTAGTCATTCAATTTTTCAAATCATGCCATAGAATTCAATACCAACTTGAAACAAGTAATCATGTGTAGCACCTAGCAAGAGCATCTCTTTTTATTCCAAATTACAAAAATTTCAAATTTACTCCTAAAAATCAGAAAGGATACTGGGTTCAAAGGGCTCCTCCTCGAAAAAGAACCAAAAATAAAAACCGAGGGGTAGGTGAAGTGTGCTTCTACTAAAAATACCAAACATAAAAACTGAAAATAAACAACGATAAAATCTTTTTGTAATTTTTTTTCAATTTAATCATAAACTTGCAATTAAATAAAAATAGACATCTTATAGCGCACTTCACGCTAAACAAATCGGAAGATTCCCACCCCAAACTTAAAATCATACTTTGTCCCTAAAGTATAAATTAAAAGTAAATATAGAGATACTCCCTGAAGCCTCTAGGCCTAGCTAGTAGCATTAAGTCCATTAAGGAGGTCCGAGGGACCCCACACTTTATGTTTTCCATGCTTCTTAGCTAAATCTCAGGTACTCAGACTTCCCTTCAACCTGTCAACACAATACAAAGACAAAACCAAAGGTGATACTAAAGAAAACAAAAAAATAGAAATAACTACCTTAACTTGGGTTGTTTCCCAAACAGCGCCTGATTTATTGTCGCGGCACAACTCACATCACAACCATCATCCACAGTCTCTCATCATCTTTCTCCCACTTGGGGCCCATCTTCTCCTTCTTTTCTGCTCTCTCGTGTGCTTACAATCGAAGTTTGTAGCCTTTCTTACACCTGTCTTCTCAAGATACCATTCAAGTTTTTCAAGTTCATGCTTATTTGTCAACTCGGGCAACTCTACGAGATAGTCCGAAGAGGTAATTTGAGGTTCGCTCTTTTACACCTCACACTCATCCACTTCCATAGCTGTGACCATACATAAATCTTTGTAGTATGAGGGTGTGTTGAGTGTTTTTTCCACTCTGAAGACCACCTCTTCATCATTCAATCTCATTTTAGCATGCCCTCTCTAACATCTATCAATGCCACCAGTAGCCAAAAAAGGGCGCCCCAATATTATTGGTATCCTATCATCTGCATCATAGTTGATAACAATAAAGTCAGCAGGAATAATAAACTTACCAAGCTTAATGAGAACATCCTCAATAATTCCTTTGGGGACCACTCTATTTTTGTCTGCCATCTGTAGCACAACTGATGGAGGCCTTGGCTTCCCAAACCCAAGAGTATTAAATATTGAAAGGGGCATCAAGTTGATGCTAGACCCCAAATCACTCAAAGCTTGGACAATATCACTTTTACCATTTTTTATGGGGAGGGTAAAACTCCCAGGGTCCTTGAGCATTTTGGGCATGTTGCTCATAACCACCAAACTACACTCTTTAGTAAGTGCCACAGTCTTAATATCCCCAAGCCTTCTTTTGTTTGACACCACATCCTTCAAGTACTTAGCATACTTAGGCATTCCCGGCAAGGCATCTAACAAAAGAAGGTTAATGTGAAGTTCTCTAAATGTGTCAAAGAACTTCTTAAAATAGGCATCTTCTTTGGCTTTCTTAAGCTTTTGAGGGAATGGTGGTGGTGGTCTATTTTGAGTCTGCTCATTTGGCTTTTCATTAGGGTACTCAGACTTCCCCTTTTTGTCAGCTTCTTTGGACTCAAATTGCTTCTCTCTCTTCTTGGGAGTGATCGAATCTTCTTGCACCTCATAATTTTTCTTTGGAGGTGCATCAATCAAATCTCTACCACTCCTAAAGGTTATTGTTATCACTTTCTTTGGACTTTTTGTATCACTAGGCAAACCCCCTTGAGGTCTTTTATTTTATGCCTGAGCTAACTGACCCATTTGCGTCTATAAATTATTTTGTGCCAATTGTTGAATTTTGATCTCTGCAGCCATTTGTTCTTGGTTGGCCAGAATCTTTTTCAAAGTTTCTTCTATATTGCTGGCCTGAGTGTTATTCTGAGTACCTTGCTACTGTGGAAACTACTTTAGTTGAGTCTGATTATTTCCTCAAGAGTAGTTGGGCTGACTCTGCCATGTGATATTCTATTCTGAATGCATTTATATGTCTTCCCGTTTTGTAACCAAGCAAGGCGATGTAGTTGTGAGACTATTTTGGATAGAAGATTAGAGGCTCGGAAGACCATAATCATGTCATCAACACCGTAAATCAACAATTAGATAAACAAACAAGTCAATGAAATTGCTTACTCAACATGATTGTTAGCGAATCCATAATCCTAGATCGATTTCATCACATTGATTACGTGAAAATTTGCTATTTATTTGGTTAATTGTTCATCAGTTAACTTCTTCTTTTTATTTATAGATTAGTTAATCATAAATTCATCTTTGGATTTTTACACTTGAATAAATAAATAGAACTAGTTTAATTTTGTAAAATAGTTAATTGACAAGTCCTTGCGGGTACGATATCTGGACTCTTAAACCTATATTACTTGTATGACTGCGTGCACTTGTGTGTGCGTTAGGACACAATATGTTTTGTCTCCAGAAGGCTGTCACTGGCACCTTGGTGGGGCGCCACACCAGCACCTAAATTATAGAAGGGTGAAGTTGGCGTGATGATGGAGCGACGCGCCATGGTCAACCCAAAGAAATTTTCTATCTTTCTCCTAGTTCGACTCCAAAAAGGAAAAGAGATTATTTCCCAAGCCTTATAAATAGAACATTGTGCGTCTTTTGTAAGGGTTCCATCATATTTTCAGGGCATAAGGCAGAGAATAGAATTCACCATTAGGTTTCTTTTCTTCTTCCTTTTCTTAGCCATTACTTTGAATGAAAACAATATTATTTGTGTTCTTGATTAGCATGAGTGGCTAAGAACCCTTATTCTAGGGTTACGACTACAAACACATGATTAGTAGTATAAATTCGGATTGATTAGTTCATTTGCCATTACTAGTTGTTCTTATATTCCTGTATTTAGTATTTTGATGCCTGGCTGCCATTAAGATAATTTTATAATTTTGTTGTGAACTCGGGAGAAGGATCAATGAGATAGACCAAGAAATATAGGGAGCAAGACCTCTCTTTTGTACCGTAAAGGGTAGGTTTTCTAATAGGATAGGAATATACCTAGAACGCCTTGTTTGATTTATACAGGAAGTGATACGCCCAAATTACACCTTCAAAAGAAGCATAAAGCGGTTGATGTTCAAATATAGAACCCAACGAAGGTTAGGGTCGATACCACAAGGAATATGGAAGGACTAGGGTCAATTATGTTTACTCACGCTCTTAGCCATTTATTTCCCTTGAACAGGGGTTTATATTGACAAGTAGTAATCGTAATTCAAATTCGAATAAGTAAGAAAGTAACAATTTTAAGTGTTGTAATTAATGAGAGAAGCAACTAGGGTAGTGTTCCCCATGAGATCATAACTTAGTAAGCGTTGTACTTGCAATCTATTCTGGTGCTGAGCATGCAAGATCAATAAGTTAGGTTCACCTAAATGGTTGGTCCCCTAGATAGATGAATTTCACCACGCACCTTGGTCTGGCTATGGGTGTATGCTTTACTAACCCTTATACTTGATCCTAGATTAGCTATTTCCGGACAAGGTCAAGCTATTAGATAAGGGTTGATAGCCTCAAATATCCATTGTAACCAACACTTTTCCCATTCGTTACCTCCTTGGTCCATAAAGTAAGAATAAGGTGAGTTCTAATGTTTGCAATCGTTAAAAAAGCAATGAAAGCGAAGAACAATACATGCATAAACACCATCCTAGAATTGCTAAGTACTTTGCCTACTTCGTTAATCCTTCATGGTTCTCACAATCCTAGTTGTGGATTTAGCTACTCATGATTATAAGAAGATAACTAGATTTAGATGAAGAGATCATGATTATAACTTTCAAGAACAAGTAAAGAAAACCGAAAATCTTGAAACCTCAAGAACACTTCAATAAATCAAGAACAATCTTTGAATTCTCAAAATTGTGTTATGATGTCTCCCAAAATGTAAATAATTCATAACAATATGTAGCAGGTGTATAACGTCTGAAATAAAACCTAAGGGAAGGTATTTATAGACAAAACAGACCAAAACTAACTAATCTAGAAAAGCTGGATGCGATAGTTCTGACGGGCTAGACCCATGGGCCGTCATGGTTGCGACGGGCATCGCGGGTGCCCGTCGATCTTTCTTCACTTTGTGTCTCCAGGCCATATATATTATTTCTACGGGTAAATGCAATGGGGTGTCATGGTTACCACACCCATCGTGTCCAGCTCGTCGGCTAACAGCTCTGCATCTCCATTGTCTCTAGCTCATTTCGACGGGCTCTGCGACATCCCATCGTGGCTCTCATGGGCATTGTGACAGCGCATCGGGCTTGATTTTGCTTCTCAGTTCCACTGGTCCAGCCTCACAGGCAAGTGTGACAGCCCATGTCTGGACCGACGCCCATCGTGGCTGGACATGGAAGAGGGTTTTGACTCTAAGTTTCTCTGGTCCATTCTGACGCCCTTCCCCACAGGCCATGGTAGATCCCACGCCCGTGGGGTATGTATTTTTACCCAGAAAAATTGCAACTTGTTGGTCTTTTTATCTTTTCAATACTTTTCCCTGCACATGTAACAAATGACATCAAATCTAACAAAACACACTTAAGAACTTCCCAAAATCCTTAGTTTTAAGCGTCGAAAGTGCCATGAAATCCTGACACATCAACACCGTCAACTTAGAATGTTTTCTTGTCCTCAAGTAACAATTGAAAACAAAAATTAAAATGACGCTTAAGTAAAAGAAAACTAGGAACTACAACAACAACATGGTTCAATCCACAGAATCAATACCCACTCCATATCAGTTTAAAAACCAGTGCATCTATTCAAGTTATCAAAAACAACACAAGACGGATCCATGGATTACAACATGATATTCATGAGCAAGATAGCATACTCAGCAGACATTCATACCAATCAGTTAACAATCACAATCTACTCTAGTGCCCTTACAACAAAGAAGTCCCCACTCACACAGAGTTTTCATTCAATAAATAGGGACTGGGAATACAGTCACTCTCGCAAAGAAATTCAATCTGTACATGCACAATACTATAGGCTTTCCCTTATTTTCTATGCCTTAGCTTTCAAACAGTTCAGTTAAGATCACTATAGGACTTTGTTAGGCTTGTAATGTAGGCTTAGGGACGGGAATGGTATATTTGGGTAACAGTGACTATGCCCTCCTTGACACTACAATTACTTCTTTATTCTCCACTTCTCTAGCCTCAAAGTTTTCCTCCCTTATTCTCCTTTCTTGTTATCTTTTTGCTTTTATTAAGCTTCGGGTGTGGCTTTTATTGCACTTTTGCACCTTTGTTTTTCATCTTTTCATTTTTTTCTTTCCTTTTTCTTTGTAGCACGTTCTCTTTTTTTTACACTAACCCAATCTTTTCATACCCAAAACTTCCTATCTACCCTTATAGTAGCCACCCTAAACTTAGGCGTTTAGCCTGAGTTGAGGTGCACAATGTCTAAGAAGGGACCAGGGCCAAAACAAAGGTTTATAGGAAACAGGGAAGGTGAACAGGCTAACAACAAAAGGGATTAACTTAGGCTCAAATTTAGGGATCAAAGGGAATCATAATTTCATTTGGTAGGTCATTTGGCTTAAGTGGACTCATTCAAAAACATCCTATGATCATCTCCTCACCAAACTATTATACAACCACAACAAGACTAACCAGACAAGTTTTAGATTGATACAGCACAACAAGAACATATACAAGGCATCTCACTCACACATGGCACAGAGTTTAGACTACACATTGGCTAACTATCAGTTCATGCTTTAGCTTAAGCTACTTATCAAAGTCATATGCATGCTATCATTTACAGATTCATCAAGGTCAGTCCTAAAAACTTATTGCACAAAAATTTAGAGAGGTCTCCATTTTTCACAAAATTTTCTCAAAATAAGACCATGGCTGCATTCAGTTTCTATTTTTCTTCTACAAACACACATCCTATTCTAAACATGCCAGTTCAACAGAAATTAAAAGTCCTTAGGGAAAGAAAACAAGAAAGAAAACCCTAAGGATGGGAGTATCTTTTAGATACCCTCTTGGGTTGCCTCCCATGCAATGCCTTATTTAATGTCGCGGCACGACGCGAGTGTTTTGGCTACTCAGACTTCACAAAAATACTCTACAAAAAAACAAATGACCAAGCTACCCCCACCCATCAAAAAAGTTGTGCATTATCTCCAATGCACTAAAAACAACTAAACGAGAGATACAAAGCATACCTATGGCACCTAAGCGCGACCATCATGTGTGGTAGTCGAGCCCGATGGATCGGTACCCACATTCTTCTCAACAATTGAGGCTGCCTCTGTAGTCCTCTCAACAGTAACAGCTGCTCGAGCATTATCATCAATGGTCGCTCCCATAATTGGGTCTAAAGAATTTTCCTCTATGGTGTTATTACTTATTTTGCTCAGTCTTATTTCTGTACCGGTGATCATAGTATGAAGTATTGGTCAGAGCAACATACTCAGGCCCATATAAAAATATGTTGATGGTATCGGCTGAGATGCTTACCGACACACCTCGTACTAGGACGCTCTCAAGAGCAGGCAAATCTGCAGCTTTTTGACCTTTCTGGCACCTTCTCTCCTATATGGCCTGATAATTCACATAGAATTCCCTGATGATAGCCGGCTGATAGTCAGGGAGTGGCTTTCTTGTCTAGCCCAAATTGTAGTGGCGGAAGTACTCCTCAAGCTTAGGAAAGTCCTTCAGCTTGAAGAAGTCTATCCTCAACTCTTCTGCAATAAGGAGTTTCAGATGCCCCCTTGTTGTTACCACGAGCCCATAATCAAATATCTTCTTGGACCTTTTGTCGTTCCACCATGTCAGCTCCCGGGGTCGAATATCTTTTGAAGTAGGAAAAAGGGAAATTTCAGGCTGCTTTTGAGTAGGTGGTGTTGCCTCCTTTTCAGGAGTAGTTTATTCTGTCTCAGACTCAGCATCACCCCCCTCCTCCTTTTCAGAACCGGACTCTGAACCTGACTTGGCATGATCTCCCAGCTCGGTCTTGGTTTCCATGCCACTGGAAACTGGGATAGCTATATCGTGTCCTCCTTTAGTCGGTGGAGGAGCATAGTCACTCTTAGCATCAGAACTGGCTGAACCAGAAGATAATTCTTCCCCCTCTTGAGACTGGGACGAAGTATTTGCCGATGTTTGGTCCTGCTCGGGTGCATTACCTCCTTCCTCTTCAGACAGGGAAGGAGATACCACCAGCTTTCTCTTTTACCATCCGGACAAGGGGGCAATTGCCAGAGTTAGTCTTCTTGTCCTCCGAATTAGTTTCATCAATTAGGCGAGAAGGGACAGACTTTTCTTTTGCTTTCCAGGTGCCCCCTCATTGTACTTGAGCAGGTAGTGCCATATAGTACCTGCAAGTAACCAACATTAGCAAACCGAACTCAAAAACTAAAGCAGAAAATTTTTTACACTTAGAAAAAATTTCAGAATTTTTAGCCTCCTACGGGCATGGGAGGTCCGATGGCCCTTGGCATAGGGCGTCGGGATCATATGGTGAACCTTTCAAGAAAATCTATCCTCCCACAATGGCCTACCACGGGCGTGGGAGGTTTTACGTCCTGTCGAATCGGGCGTCAAATTTGGACAGAAGCCTTCTCAGGCACTGATCCATTTCCAACACCCTAATCCGACGCCCATCGTGCCTCCAATGTCCCGTTAGGCTGGCCCGTGGGATCATGATTTGCACAAAATTTTCTCTCCTTTTTTCATTTACTTGCACATTTTTCAATTCACCCAAACCAACTTCATACACAATTATCGAACAAGACATCTATACTCTATTCACACAATCAATACAACCCTAATTCCCAATTTATGTATACACACAATCACTAGGCAATGTTCACAACTAGGGTTCGCTAAACAATATGAATTTATAAAACACATGAACCCTTAGATATTCTAAAAGAATCAAATAGAATTGAAAGCATCAAATAGAAATTACTTACTTCTTGATTTTCAATAAACTCTTAAAGAGGACTTGTAGAACTTTGAGTAAACCTTGCTTAATGTTTCTTGTGATTGTGAAGAGTATATGTGACATGAGGGAGTGATTTGTGGGGGTGAGGAGATGATCGTGGGAGATGATTGTGGAATGAGTGAGTCGTGAATTGATGGAGAGAAATTGAGAATGGAGGGAGTTGATTAAATTTAACCTCAATTGAATGAGGTCAAACACTTATTAGATGCGGGGGAAAAGGGAAAAGGAACTGGGTCAGGTCAGGTCATCGAGTAGAATAAAAATTTAAAGTTTGTTGACCCCTTGACCAACCCAGACAATGGGCTGTCACAACACTCGTGGGGAACGTGACGTCCCATTATGAATAGCTTACCTGGGCGTCGGAGGCTCAATTCCTATGCCCATTGGGGTTATGATGTCCTATCATGTCAGGACGTGGGAATGGGCCAGTGGCATTTTCTGAGATTTCCTTGGCTTCACGCCCATCTCCCATGCCCTTCAGAGCCGTGATGGCCCGTCGTGTTGGGTATGGAAATATGAAAGACCAATTTTTCTATCTTTTATGGTTGGTACGCCGAACCCCTATAGGTGTGGGACCTGCAACGGCCCATCACAGGTGCCCGTGGGAACCCTTTTTCTCCAAATTTTCCCTTATTCAATCTTACCAACTCCTGCACACTTAAACAAACATTAGTTCATGGGTTTCCTCCCATGCAGAGCCTGATTTAACATCACGGCCCGATGCAGGTTACTTGACTACTCAGACTTCATCAAGTTTCCTCATGGGTTGCCTCCCATGCAGTGCCTGATTTAACATCGCGGCACAACGCAGGTTAATTGACTAGTCAGACTTCATCAAGTTCCTTGGTTACCATAAATTCACCAAGGGTCCATACTTCCACAGCTTCCAGCTCCTCTGTCGTTCCCAAGTAAGCCTTTATCCACTGCCTATTCACTTTGAACCTCTTGCCCTCATGGTTTTCAAGTTTTACGGCCCCATATGGAAATATCTATACCACTTTGAATATTCCAATCCACTTGGACTTTAACTTGCCAGGAAACAAGCGAAGTTTGGAATTGAAAAGTAGGACCAAATAACCCTCCTGAAAATCTGTCTTCTCAATCTTACGGTCATGATACAGTTTCATCTTCTCTTTGTACAAGGCTGAACTTTCATATGCGCTGAGGCAGAACTCATCTAACTCATTCAACTGCCCAAGCTACTGAAATGATGCTGCAGACTAGTCTAAATTTAACTTTTTTATAGCCCACATGGCCTTATGCTCTAGCTCAACAGATAGATGGCCCACTTTCCCAAACACAAGCTGATATGGTGATATACCTATTGGTGTCTTGTAAACAGTCCGATACGCCCACAAAGCATCATCTAGTTTCCTAGACCAATCTGTTCTATTTACATTCATAGTCTTGGACAGGATTGACTTTATCTCATGGTTGGAAACCTCAACTTGCCCACGAGTTTGGGGATGATAGGGGGTTGCAACTTTGTGTTTCACTCCATACTTCTCAAAAAAAGCCCGAAACAACCTATTGCAAAACTAAGAGCCTCCATCACTAATAATCCCCCATGGTGTACCAAATCTGGAAAAGATGTTCTTTTTCAAGAACGCCATGACACTCTTGCCTTTGTTATTGGGAAGCGCCACTGCCTTCACCCACTTGGACACATAGTCAATAGCCACCAATATATATTTCATCCCATTCAAACTCACAAACGGACTCATGAAATCAATACCCCACACATCAAACAGCTCAATCACAAGGATGGGAGTGAGAGGAAGCTCATGCTTCCTTGATATGCCACCTTCCCTTTGACATTGACTGCTAGCCTTAGCAAAATCATGGGCATCCTTATGGATGGTCGATCAACAGTAGCCGCATTATAAGATCTTGTGAGCCATCCGGATACCACTATGATACCCCCCAACAGGGGATGAATGACAATCCTCTAATATCTTTACCATCTTGGCTTTAGGCACACATCTACGGATCATGGTATCAGCACACACATGAAACAAGAATGGCTCCTCCAAGAAGAATTTCTTAACATCAGACATGAACTTTCTTTACTAGTGGACAGACATAGCAGGAAGTACTACATCACTTGACAAATAGTTGGCAAAGTCTGCAAACCATGAAATGAGATCTTGGAAGGCAACCAACACTTTCTCATCTGGGAACCAATCATCAATCTTTTTCTTATTGTTCAGCTTCAGCATCGCTTTTTCCTCTAGTCTGGACAAGTGATCTGCTACCTGATTTTCAATGCCCATCTGGTCCATAACCTCAAAGTCAAACTATTGTAGCAATAACACCCACCTAATCAATCTAGGCTTAGCATCCTTCTTCTCCATGAGGTACCTAAGAGTTGCATGGTCAGTGTGCACAACCACCTTAGTGCCAAGTAAATATGATTTGAACTTTTTGAATGCAAAGACCACAGAAAGAAACTCTTGTTCTGTCACCATATAGTTCTTTTGAGCAGGGTTGAGTGCTTTTCTAGCATAGTAGATGGGATGAAGAATCTTTTCGCATCTTTGACCTAGGACTACTTTTAGCGCCACTCCACTAGCATCGCACATAACCTCAAAAAGATGAGACCAATTAGGTGAAATAGTAATGGGAGCAGAGATTAACTTTTCCTTAAGGCACTCGAATGCCTTCAGACATGCATTATCAAAAACAAACTTCAACTCCTTCTCTAATAACTTGCACAAGGGATGTGCAATTTTAGAAAAGTCTTTGATAAACCTGCGATAGAAACCAGCATGCCCCAAAAAGCTTCGAATACCCTTCATAAAAACTGGTGGAGGCAATTTTTCAATCACCTTTATATTCACTTTATCAAGATCATTACCTTTCTTAGAGATCCAATGCCCAAGCACTATACCCTCTTTGACCATGAAGTGACATTTTTCTCAGTTTAGCACTAGGTTACACTCTTCACATCTTTTTAACACACAACTCAAATGAGCCAAACAATCATCAAAAGAGTCACCAACCACTTAAAAATCATCCATGAACACCTCAATAGTGTCCTCCACCATGTCTGACAACATTGACATCATACAACGCTAAAATATTGTTGGTGCATTGCATAGACCAAATAACATCCTCTTGAAAGCAAATGTCCCATATGGATAGGTGAAAGTGGTCTTATCTTGGTCTTCAGGAGAAATTGAGATCTGATTGTATCCTGAATAACCATCAAGAAAACAATACCATCCTCTACCAGCAAGATGGTCTAACATCTGATCTATGAGCAACATCGAAAAATGGTCTTTCTCGGTCCAAGCATTCAGTTTCCTGTAGTCCATCCATATGCGCTAGCCTGTGACTGGCCTTATCGAAATCAACTCATTCTTTGCATTTGGGACCACAGTAATTCTGCCCTTTTTGGGCACACACTGAATAGGGCTCACCCACTTACTGTCTGCAATAGCGTAAACCATACCTGTATCCAGCTACTTAATGATCTCCTTTTTGACAACTTCTTGCATAGGGTGATTCAACCTACGGTGGTGCTCAATAATCGAAATGTAATCTCGATCTAGTAGAATTTTATGTGTGCAAATTCCAGTCGGAATCCCAATGATGTCAGAAATAGATCAACCAATGGACCTCTTGAACTTCCTCGAAATAGAAACCAAAGCTTCAACCTACCATTCATCTAAGTCTGCAGCAATAATAACTGGAAAGGTATCATTATCTCTTAAGAACACATATCTGAGGTGAGAAGGAAGTGCTTTGAGCTCCAAGACTGGAGGCTCCTCAATAGATGGCCTAGCAGGTGGTGTCTATTGATTCTTTAGGTCCAAATCAAGCTTCTTTAGAGCGTAAGTGTAGGACCCCATACCTGCAAGTGCTTCTACCATATCCTCATATTCCTCAATGTCATCTCCATCAAAATTCATAATAACAGCTGCAAGTGCTTCAATACCAAGTCTCTCTTCAACAGTCACTATTAGCTGATCCTCATCAACCATATTTATAACTGATACAATGCACATGTCGTCATGATGTTTCATATACTGGCAGACATTGAAAGTTACTACCTCATCATTAAGTCTAAATTTCATCTGCCTAGTCTCCAAGTCAACTAAAGCATGTTCGGTGGCAAGGAATGGGCATCCCAAGATGATAGGAACCTCAAAGTCAATCTCACAGTCAAAGGATCACAAAGTCTACAGGAAATATGAAGGTTTTAAATTTCACAAGTACATCATAGAGAATTTCCACAGGCCTTTTCACCATGTGATCTGCCATAAGAAGTCGCCTTGTAGTTGGTTTGGGGGCTTCCAAGCCCAACTACTTGAACACTGCTAGTGGTATCAGATTAATACTAGCACCCAGAGCACACAATGCTTTAGCAAAGTAGAATGCTCCAACTGTGCATGAAATGGTGAAAGCTCCAGGATATTTTTTTTTCTGCACCAGAGAATGGGAGGATATTGCACTACAATGGTTCAAATATCAGTTGGCTCAAAACTCACAGTTCTTTTCTTTGTCACCAGATCCTTCATAAACTTCGCATACCCTGGCATCTGCTCCAATGCTTCAATTAAAGGAATATTCACTGAGAGTTGTTTTAGCATGAAGATGAACTTGTAAAATTTACCTTCCTCAACCTTCCTTTTCAATCTTTGTGAGTTAGGTGGAGGGGGCAATGGTATGGGCTTCAAGACCTGTGGAACCTCCTTGTTCTTTGCATTGGCGTCTGTGGCCTTTTTCTCACTTGGATTATCAATGCTATCCTTTACCTCTGAATCAACCACAATCTCAGTATCATCTTTCTTAGGCTCGATTGGCTTATCAGCAACTATAGGAAAATAGGGATCAACAGTCTGTTTCCTGCTTCGAGTTGTCACAACCATGCACTGTTGATCATTCTTTAGATTCTGAATTGTGTCATTGGTGAGAGTACCCTTTGGATGCTATTTCAGGTTTGTAGACATTTGGTTTATCTGTGTCTCAATTTGCTTTATGGTGACAGAATAAGCCTCTACCTTTTGACTCATACCTGAAAAGTCAACGCATCATACCTGAAAGGTCAGCGCGCATCTTCTTCAAGTTTCTATCTGTAGAATCAACCTTTTGCAATACCTTGTTAATTAGCTCCCTCATGGATGGTTGTTAAAGTTATGATTTACGATTTCTCGGAGGGACATACATGCCGCTTCTATCATTTTTGTATCCATTCCTCTTGTGCCAGTCGCCATCCCTATCTCTACCCCTACTCTTGTCTCTATAGCCAGACCAGTTGTAGTTGTTATCTCTATCTCTGTTCTGACCTTGATTTCCCTAGCCATTGGCCCGGATACCCGCCACTTGATCATTCAAATAACTAACTTCTTCATCAGATTCCTGCTCATCTAGCTTTGGTGCTTTTCCTTGTGAACCGATAGCTTTCACCTTTTCTACCACATCTTTTAGGATTTGCTTAGCAATAAAACTTATGTTTGTCTTCAATTCAGCAACATCCTATCTAATCTCCTGTAAATCTTGATAGTCAATGGATTTCCCAATCACATAAGTTCCTATTGGACTCTCAGACTCTCTAGTATGTCAGTCCATGTTGGTCTTGGTAACCCCATCAAGCATCTCAGAAGCTTTGGCATAAGTATTTTCCATTAATGCTCCCCCAGTTACTGTATCAGCTACTGCTTTGGTTTTAACATTCAGTGTTCTATAGAAGATCTCCATCAGATGATCCGAAGGGATTTTGTGTTTCGGAACCTGTTTCAGCTTCTTATTGAACCTCAACCATGTTTCATATAGTGTCACCGCGGGTAGCTGCTTGAAGTTGTAGACCTCTTGATTTAGCTACAACATCCTTGATGGAGGAAACAACCTCTAGAAATGGAGTCTTCAGCTCCAGCCATGTGTATATAGTCGAGGAAACACCCAAATAAAATCATGCACCCTTTGTGGGCAGTAAACCTATAATAAAGTCGATATTGATCACTTCCCACTTTCAAGTAGGAATGTCAATATTTTGAGTCATACCTCCCGGTCTCTGATATTCTACCTTTACCTGCTGGAAGTTTGGACACTTAGCCACAAAATCTGCAATGTCCCTATTTATGCCATTCCACTAATAGACTTCTCATGTACATCTTGGTGGAATCAGGATAGATAAAATATCTAGATTTTTGAGCCTCTGTCAAAATCTGTTGTCTCAACCCATTTATGTATGGAATACATAACTGCTCATGATAATGAAATACCATCTCCCCCTTAGGAAAAAACCTCTACTCTTTGCTGGTGGATAACACTCTTCAACTGATGCAAGATAGGATCACTGTCTTGTTTCTCCTTCACCTCAACTACCAATGAAGACTTTGACTTATTCTGAGCTATAATACCACCATCAGCTAAATCAATAAGGCGAACCCCTAGATGATTAAACCTATGAACATACTTAGCTAACTCCTTTTTTTTTCGTCAACCTATGACATACTACCTATCAACAACCTGCTAAGTGCGTCAGCTACTATATTAGCCTTATCTAGATGGTAAAGCACACTCATGTCATAATCCTTAAGGAGTAGAAGTCACCTTATCTGTCAAAGATTCAACTCCTTCTGAGTGAACACACACTGGATGCTCTTATGGTCGGTAAATACATCCACATGGACACCATACAAGTGTTGTCTCCAAATATTCAAGGAAAATCTATTGCTGCTAACTCAAGATCATGAGTCGGGTAGTTCTTCTCGTGAATCTTAAGTTGTTTAGAAGCATAGGTGATGACCTTGCCATGATTAATCGAAACACAACCCAAGCCAACTCTAAATGCATCACAATAAATAATAAATCCATCAGAACCCTCTGGGAGAGTCAAAACTGGGTTGTGGTCAACCTAGTTTTCAATTCCTGGAAGTTCTTTTAACACTCATCGGACCACTAAAAATTAACCTTTTTCTGATCAACCTAATCAATGGGGAAATTATGGATGAAAACCCCTTAATAAATCTCCTATAGTACCCAGCTAAACCCAAAAAACTCCTAATATCTGATGGAGAAGTGGGTCGATGCCAGTTCTTTATGCCTCTATTTTCTGTAGATCTACTCGAATGCCCTCACTAGACACCACATGACCAAGAAAAGCAATTGAGTGCAACCAAAACTCACACTTACTAAACTTGGTGAATACCTGACGATCTTTGAGAGTTTGCGACTTAACCCTCAAATGGTTTGCATGCTCCTCCTCACTCCACGAGTAGACAAGGATGTCATCTATAAATACAATGATGAACATATTAAAGTACTGCTTGAATACCATTTCATCAAGTCCATAAAAGTTGTACAAGCATTTGTTAGTCCAAAAGACATAACCATAAATTTATAGTGACCATACTAAGTTCTGAAGGTTGTCTTTGCAATGTCACTTTCTCTAATTCTGAGTTGATGATAACCAGACCTGAGGTTAATCTTAGAAAATTAACTAGAACCCTAAAGCTGGTTAAACCAGTCATCAATCTTAAGAATGGGATACTTATTCTTAATTGTGACCTTGTTTAACTGATAGTAATTTATGTACATTCTGAGCGAACCATCTTTCTTATGCACAAAGAGAACTAGAGCACCCCATGGAGAGATGCTGGGTATGATGAAACCTTTATCTAGGAGGTATTTCAACTGATCTTTCAATTCCTTAAGCTCAGCTGAAGCCATTCTCTAAGGAGGAATAGATATAGGATACTTATCTGGAAGAAGGTCTATCCCAAAGTCATTCTCTTGTTCAGGAGGGAATGCGGGCATATCCTTAGGAAACACTTCTGGGAACTCACTTACTACTGGAACTAACTGGAGGGATGGGGTTTTGGACTCGGCATCCTAAACTTGAACTGTATGATAGATTCACCCTTTTAAGATTATCTTTCTAGCTTTGAGCTAATACATGAAATGACCTTTTGGAATTAGAGGACTGCCCCTCCACTCTAAGACAAGCTCATTTAGGTACTAAAATTTTATAACTCTAGTTCTGTAGTCGACTGAGCATAATAGGCATGTAGCCAATCCATGCCAAGAATAACATCAAAATCAGTCATCTCTAATTCATCTAAGTCAGCTGAGGTGACTCTATAGAGGACTGAGATTAGGCAATTCTTGTATACCTTTTTTTCTATGACTGACTCACCAACTGGGGTGGAAACTTAAAAGGGCTCTAGAATTTATTTAGGACTGACTCCAAATCTACATACAATATAAGGGATCACAAAAGATAGTGAAGCCCAAGTGTCTAACAAAGCATAAACATCAAGGGAAAATACTTGTAACTTACCATTGAATACGTCTGGGAACTCTCCTGATCTTGATGGGATGACATGGCATATAGGCAGTTTTGGTGCTGACCACTGCCTATACCAAAAGTAGTACCCTACTGAGGTGTGCGACCTGCTTGAGCTGCTTAAGTAGTGGACTGAGTTTGACTTCCTTCCTGTCCCTGCTTAGAAAAGGGGTACCCCCTTAACCTATATTTAATCTGACCATACCTAAAACAACTCTGCCAGCAAAGCACTCACCGAGATAGTTCTTACCATACTTAAGGCATGCTGGAAAAGTGAGGTTACCTGAAACACTACCTTGAGACTTAGAGCCTAATGCTCTATTTTTCTGATTTTGTCTCGGTTTGGGAGATGGAGCACTAGCTGATGAAGGTGCTGGTTCGCATGACCTCAGCTGAAATTGAGAGGGATTTCTACTGCCCTATCTTTGTTGAGGGTAGTAAATATTACCTATTCTGGTCCTCTATTTTCTCTCTCCCTTTCTTTCAACTTCTCCTTCTTTATCTTCTGAGCATAAGTCATAAATCTAGAGATATCCATATTTCTGACCAACATAGCTGTTATTCATTCCTTCTTCACCAAATCAGAAAAACCAAAAACAAACTTACTCATCCTGGCCCTTAGCTCAGTCACCATCTATAGAGTATACCTGGAGAGCTGAGTGAACTTCAACCTATATTCTTGAACATACATGGATCCTTGCCTCAAATTCACAAACTCCCCAGCCTTTTACTCCCTCAAATCCCTTAGGAAGAACCTGTGTAGAAAAGACCTAACAAAGTAGTCCTAAGTCATAGGAGCTTCATTTTAGCCTCTATTGTCCTTCCATTGGGTGAACTAGATATGATCCACATCCTTGAGTTTATAGGATGCTAGCTCAGCACTTTCAACTCTAGTCACATGCATCACTTCGAGAATCTTCTTTACTTCATCAATGAAGTTCTGTGGATCCTCTTCTACCTTCGACCCAAAGAACTCTGGTAGGTTCATAAAGACAAAATATTTAACTCTGGCAGCAGTTGACCCACCATTTGGGTTAGCAGGTACATGTTCTGCTTATTTACCGGAGCAGTCATAGCTTGTGCCAACATCTAGATGGCATTCCTGAATTCAACGTTCATAACCTTGTGGTCTAGAATTGAAGGATTATCATTATGAGCATTGTTTATGCAAGGAGGCATGATCTGAAATGCGTAGAACATGGATAAGAAAGAAAAATAGAGTTAAACTCTATCGCACTATATTGATCGTGAAAGAAATGGAGTTACCTAAAATGTCTCATAGTCTCCCTCTCATAAGTGTGGTGTGCTTCACACCCATGAAAAGAACTCTACTTAATGCAGCTTTAAGACACCCTAGGACACCTTAAACCTGATGCTCTAATACCAAGTTTGTCACACCTCAACCCTACACCCTAGATGTAACATGGTGCTTAGAGCCACAAGTGACCCTAAGCTAACCCATGGCCTAGCATATACTAAGCATCTGAATAATAAAGGCTAAGAGGAAGCTAAGCTAATTAAAATTTGTAACTTTGATGAATACTAAAAGCTCTGAAACAATATAAGTCTGAAAGATAAACTCAATTTGAAATAAGTTGAATATCTAACTCTATGTACAAAAGGCTCTACTACTGATGAGCTACTGGGACAAGTCCCTAGCTAACTCCAAAAACCTAAAAATGAAAAAAGTATAAGAAATTATTTTAAAAGTCCATCCTTAAATGATGAGGACTCACCACTAGTAGTCTCTGATGTGGAACTGGAGCATACTAATTGCGATGTTGAGACTAAGTGCCTGAACCTGCATAATAATAGGATGCAACACAAAGAGTATGTGATCAATATTTTAAATTTACTGAGCATGCAGGATATGCAAGATAAAAGATAACTAAGCATGCAAAAATACTGATAAGTTATTTCAAAATATAAACTAAATATAAGGCTAAATCGGTAGTACAATGGCCCAAACATAAGATGCATAAAATAAAAAATGCAGGAATATTCTAAAAAGACATAATGAAAATAGAAAAGCTGAACTGAGGTCCAAGTATATGTCTATTGGGTCTAATAATATGTGAGAGTTTATTAATTGACATAAACAACATGAACTAAATATGGAGTTCGATGTATAAGCCCCATAGAGAAGACCCAATATATTTTGCCAGGGTATAGAGGCATGAATGGTGTGATTACTAATATGATGCCTAAATGAGGGGATAAGTAGACCTATGGTGGCACGTAGTTCTAGGACTTTTGGTGAAGCTGGGACCCTAGTCCAACTCGCTGCTAAATACTACTCTTAAACTGGATAGTGATAGCTCATTTAAAAATGAAGTTCATAAAGGTGGGTCAGAACTTAACTAGTCTAAAAAAACTTTTCTGAAAGAGTTGTAGACTGAAAACTGGCTAACTTCTTTCTTAAAACTGAATGCTAACAATTTAGGCTAAATTTTGAAGAAAAGCTAATTGAAGTGAAAATACTATAATTTTTAGGTTGTCCCTGTCTTCTCATATCATTGTAAAAATCCATGCTAGTTATTTAAACTAAGGTATAAATCATTAAAATGAGATATAAACCATATAATAAGCATAAGGACTGAATTCTATAGAAATCTGCATAATAGGGTAAGAACCCTAGTTTCATAAAACCATGAAATTCGAATTTAAAGACTTATGTTTTGGGAATAAGGGCAAACAAGGCCCTTACTGAATACCCGCATGCCTGGTTGTCAAAGATTCTTGAACTAAAATTGGAGTTTGAAGCTTTAGTGGAAAAGCCCTAGGTCTTTATCTTGAGAGAAGACATTTTTTTCTTTCTGAGGTTTGATCGATGGAATGAAGGTGAATTTCCCTAAGTATGACTAAAAATCCTCTACTTAGGCAAAAGATGACTTAGTATAGGAGTTAAAAGAATAGAAAAAGTCAAAAATACCCCAGGAAAAACATAACTAAAAAGCTGCTAATTTTTTTGGAAATAAGGTTCCACAGTTCGTGGACCTGGTTCGTGTTCTAGTATATGGATCATGGACCTAGTCTGCGGTTCTCATGGTTGATGCAAGGCTGCATGCTAGATTTCCATGGAGGTAGACCACGGCTTGGGGATGTTCCACACTCCATGGACCTGGTCCGTGGTTCTCAAGCCCCTTTGTTGGTCTTGGGTCTATTTCCACAGTTGGAGACCACAGGCCGTGGTCTGTTCCATTGTAACATCCCAGAAATCAAACAAACTATCTAAGTTAAAATCTTAGAACAATTTCATGTTTCAGGAATGACGGATCCAAACCATGGACCGTGGTTCAAACCACGGGTCGTGAAATTGAATCGTGATTCTCTTTGGTTGATTCAGCCTCAGGTCTAGAACCACGAGTTGGTTCTATGGACCGTAGTTCAAACCACGGGTCCATCCTGTCCACTCGTGAAACTCAAATCAGAGGGTTGACAAGTCCCTTTGAAATGATGACTTAATTCTATGACTCATCGTCCATACAACAATCATAGTCCTGACTCGTGGTTTGACCAAGGACCAGCTAGGTCCCCAGGAACCACGACTCCAAATGACGATCCATCATTTCATTCTACGGGTCCGTACTGTTGACCCATAGAAGTGTTTCTGCAGCCTGAAGCTTCTGTCAGCAACCACGAGTCGTGGTTCAAACGACAGCCCGTAGAACTGACCCGTGGTCCCTGAAGCCAACCATATTTCTAGCTTTTTCTTAATTAAGTCCCAGGGGTATGTTAGTCATTACCCGCCCTTTTAACTCGTAAATGATGTCATTTTGGCTATTTCAAGTAGGGTTTTTACCCTTATTAGCCTAAGTTCCTCCTAAGATCTTCATTCTTCTCTCAAAAAGGAAAATTCCCTCTCCAAGCTTCAAGTCTCAAGCTCCAAGTTCAAGTCTCCTAAGTCTTTTTAATTCAAGTGGGTTATCTTCAATCAAGGTATATGGGTAATCAACAATGGGTTCCTTTCACCCTTATGCCCAAAACCCCTAATTCAAATTTTGATTTCATGATCTTTAAATTAGGGTTCTTATCCAATTCTTATGGGTTTTTCTAAATATGATCTTCTCATACTTTGATTATGGAATTACTATTAAATTGCATGATTTCTCATGGGTTTTTACATGTTGACTCTTATTTCATGAAGTCCTGAAGTATGCAAGTCTTTCCATATTATGAAGTATGATACAAGACAAGACACCCGATGTTCCATCAATGCTCATGAATTAATTTCAAACCCTAATTCATGAGTAGTATCACGATCCGGGGTATGAATACGTTATGAAAAAGTTTGGCATTTGATATGTCACATGTATGTGAGCTCATGTTATGTGTGTATATATATATATGTTTTAGAAGTAGTATTTAGCACCGAGTTGGACCGGTACGTGCCACCGTAGGTTGCCCTTTGAGGCTTATGATGATAGGATCCTGGTATGAAATGGTTCTAACTTTGGCAGGTTAGGAAAATATTTTTCGGTGTGGGACAAAGACACCAGACTCAATGTAGCTCAGCATGGTTTAATTTCAGTTAAGATAAACTCCCACATGCTTATTTTACGCTATGTAGTTATATGATCTTATATTTGAAACTTAATCCTTCTTCATGACTTATGCTTCTTATCTTATTACTTGTTCATGTCCTTCTCTTTATGTAATAGATAACTTTAAGCATATTTTTAAACTGTTTTATCATAATTCATGCATCGCTCTCATACTCAGTACATTCTATAGTACTAACGCATACTTTGCGCTGCATCCTTTGATGATGCAGATTCAGGTGTCCTTCTCAGATTCGTGGCTAGAGTTTCCAGGCCACTTTCCTGTCAGCTGTTGGTGAGTCCTCTTAGGTCGAGGGCTAGTTATGTTCTTATTTTATGTTAGCTTTTATTTCCATACTTCGAGTTAGCTAGAGTCTTATCTTAGTAACTCTTTATGTCATGAGTAGAGGCTTTTCAGACATAGACAGTATTCGAGTCTTCTTATGGATCTTGTATTCCTATTTGAATTGATTATCCATTATTGCTATTCCAACTTTATCTATTATGCTTCCGCTTATCTTTGTTATGCTTGAGAATGCTATGACCAAGGGTTAGCTTGGGGCACTTGTGGTCCCAAGTCTCGTGTTACGTCTAGGGGGTAACCTCAGGGCATGACAAACTTGGTATCAGAGCCTCAGGTTCAAGATTCCTAGGGAGTCTGAAAGCCACACTAAGTAGATTCTCTTTCATGGGTGTGAAGCATGCCACACTGATGAGAGGGAGGCTACGAGGTGTTTTAGGAAAAAACTTCACTTCTTCATGTTCACTATTGTGCGATAGAGTTTGACTCTACTTACCCTTCTAATTTATTCTATATGCATTTCAGATAATATCTCTACGAATAAACCCCACGAGGAATGCTAATTTGACCACTCCAGATCATGAGGTTATAAATACAGAATTTCACGAAGGCATCTGTATGTTGGCTCAAGCCATGACAACTAAGTTGAATGAGAAAGAGAAACTAAAGAAGGGGAAGAACAAGAAGACCAGAACACAGAACTAATCATCTTCTCAGCAGAGGTCATCCGGACCAACCCCATCTTCAGTTAGTCCACCTACCCTAGATTCTCAGTCTTGTCATCATAAGGCTTCGAAGACCTTGAGGTACCCTCGTTGTAGTAGATGCGGTAAGTTTCATCTAGATAAGTTTCTTGCTGGCAAAGGAAAGTGTTTTGGGTGTAGTCAGTTAGGCCATAGGATCAAGGATTGCCTCTCATCTAAGCGGAGCAACGGTAGTGTTCAACTCCAAAACCAATTCCTTTCATTGCCTAGCCAGCCGGGTCAGAGTATTCCTCCAGAAGTTGAATCAGGTACGTTACTAGATTTCCTTCCTGTATGCATCCATAGTCCCCGGACCCCTATTCTTGTTTGGTTGTGAGTTGTCTTGACTTAGAACTAAGTGGGAATAGAAGGGTTGAGGATTAGACTTTTAGGCGGAGGAGAGTCTTAGACTATAGAAGAAAGTGGATATTCGTGAAAGATTCTTGAATAGTGTATGTTCTGTTAGGGTAAAACGATCATAGTTCCTTTGAGAGGTTGGTGAGAGGTCCATAGACTTAGGAGGGTAGCATGAACCTAAGGGGGAGATGGTGGAATGTAAAATCGGTAATATTTTGAAGGCTCAGGTAGCAATGCTTGTGGGTGTTAGAACAAAGTCAAGAGGGGAGGCAAAAGCTTATTTCCATCCTAGCGTCCTAAGTATAATTCTTCCATTATGATACCTTTTGCATGCCTTGTGTGTCAGCGCCATGGTCCTATTTCAGATTCACGCTCATGTTTAGATTCTAGAATGATAAGTGACTGCTTCAGACAATGACTCTACTCTTATCCTGTGATTCTATAAATACCAGCTTTATGCCCTAAGGTTTGTTATCTATGTAAACTCATGTCTCTCAGAATGCTCGATCTTATTTGCTCAGGTCATTCTTCAGACGTGCCTCTATGGCTAATCAAATCATGTTATGTTATGTATATGCTCGGACCTGATTCTTGAAATGGTTTGCGCTTATGATTTCCTTGCTCTAAAGCCCATGACCCTTACCTTTGATCACGAGGGGTGGTGATCCCCACCATTCATGCCTTACGTGCCCAGTATGGAAAATACTCATGACTATTGCACTCAACTCCCCAATCCTCACCTTGAGTGGCTTGATCACGCTAAGTGTAAGTCAAGATCAATCTGTAATTCTTCATTCGTGACGCTCTTGCTCCTGCTCTTTTCTTTCAATGATTTTGGTTTATGTTGTTATAAGCGTTAGGAGATCCCACAGAAACAGTCTATGATTTACATTGCATTAGACTTTTATGCATTTTTCAGACTTATTACTTATGTTTATGTTACAGCTTATGATATATTAAGAGTCATTACATTCAGTTATCTTTAAAAGCATGATTTCAGTTATTTATGTACACTTAGCATGTTTTCATCATGTTCATGCATTGCTCACATACTTAGTACATTCCATAGTACTAACGCATATTGTGTTGCATCCTTTGATGATGCAGATTCAAGTATTCCTTCACAGCTTCGTGGCTAGAGTTCCAGGCCACTCTCTAAGTCAGCTTTGGTGAGCCCTCACAGTTCGAGGACTAGACCTTATTTCAGTTTTATGCTTCCTTTATGTACCAGATTGTCAAGTTAGTTGGGGTGTTGTCCCATAAACTCTCTATGATAGTGTTAGAGGCTTTCATACATAGATGTTATGGGATGACTGTTGAGTTGTACTTATTATTCGACTCTCTTTTATATGATTATGTTTCCTATTTGGATTCTCTTACGATGCTTTCGCTATGTTTTATCTTTTGTTTTGCTTGAGAATGCTATGACCAAGGGTTAGCTTGGGATTCTTGTGGTCCCAAATCCCATGTTACGTCTAGGGAGTAACCTCGGGGCATGACATTAGACCTGAGGATGGCCTGCAGGACTGGGATCACGAGTCATTTCCATGACTCGTGGAACCCCCCACGACTCGTGGACTTGACCCGTGGTCCCTGGAAGTCCAAAACTTTCTGCAAGTTCTGAGTTTAGAAGTTGGATCGGTTTCTGGGGTGTTATAATATCTCCCCCTTGGGATCATTCATTCTCGAATGAAGACTAAACAAGTAAAACTGAGGAGAAAATAGCCCAACCAAACATCAAAACATGGAAATCAAAGAGTAAACATAAAACCTGAACTTTTCAACTTGAAAACATGATAAACTAACTTCGTAAAACATGGATGCATGCTAGAATCATGAGAGGAACTGATGGAATAGAATCGGAGGGACATACTAAGGAGGAAACTAGTACCTCAAGTTGAAACTGAATTGGAAGGAAAGAGATGTGGATATTTGGCCTTCATGGCCTCTTCCGCTTCCCAAGTAGCTCCTTCAACAAACTGATTTCTCCAAAGAACTTTTACCGAAGTACCTTCCTTATTCCTCAACCTCTGAATCTGACAATCAAGGATTTGCACGGGAACCTCTTCATAGGTGAGACTATTCTTCACACCCACATCCCCCAAAGGGACAATCAAGCTCGGATCACCAACACACTTCTTCAATAAGGAAACATGGAAAACTGGATGAACCGCTTCCAACTCCATTGGTAACTCCAACTCATAAGCAACCTTGCCAACCTTCCTCAGAATCTGATAAGGACCTAAAAAATGGGGACTAAGCTTTCCTTTCTTGCAAAACCTCATCACACCCTTCATGGGTGACACCTTAAGGAAAACCCAATCATCAACTTCGAATTCCAACTCCCTTCTCCTCACATCCGCATAAGATTTCTATCGACTCTGAAGGGTCTTCAACCTTTCCCTAATAAGTTGAACCTTCTCCATAGTCTCATGAACAGAATCTAGACCAATCAAGGCTGCCTCACCAACCTCGAACCAACCAACCAATAGGAGATCTACACCTCCAGCCATAAAGTGCCTCATATGGAGCCATCTGGATGCTAGAGTGAAAGTTATTGTTGTAGGCAAACTCGATAAGAGGTAGGTGATCATCCCAATTACCTTTGAAATCAATCACACAAGCTCTCAACATATCCTCCAAAGTCTGAATAGTATTCTCAGCCTGGCCATCCGTCTGAGGGTGGAAAGTTGTGCTTAGCTTTACCCGAGTACCAAGGCCTTTCTTAAATGATCTCCAAAACTGAGATGTAAACTTAGGACCTATATCAGAAATAATAGACAAGGGAACACCATGCAATCGAACTATCTCCCGGATGTAGAGCCTGGCATAGTTGTTTGCTAAATCAGTAGTCTTAACAGCTAAGAAATGGGATTACTTGGTCTCTGGTCGACAATCACCCAAATGGAATCATGTTGCCTTCGAGTACGAGGCAACCCAGTAATGAAGTCCATATTGATCGCTTCCCATTTCCAAGTAAGAAGGTCAACATCTTGAAGCATGACACCCGGCCTCTGATGTTCCACTTTGACTTGTTGACAGTTGGGACACTTAGTCACAAACTCGGCTATGTCTTTCTTCTTGTCGTTCCACCAAAAGACTTCTCGTAGATCAAGGTACATCTTAGTGGCACCTGGATGGATGGAATATCTAGAACTGTGAGACTTAGTCAGAATCTGCTGTCTCAATCCATCATATCAGGTACACACAAACGACCCTGATAGCGAAGCATACCATCTCCCCCTTGGGAGAAAACCTCAACTCGCTGTTGATGAACTGCACCCTTAAGCTGAAGTAAAACTGGATCATTATCTTGCTTTGCCTTCACCTCAGCCACTAAGGAAGATTCGGAGCCATTTTGTACAATCACACCACCTTCGGTCGAGTCCATAAGGCAAACTCCCAATCGAGCAAGCCTATGAACCTCTTTAACCAATTCCTTCTTTTCCTCTTCAATAGAAGCTACAATTCCCATGGACAATCTACTCAAAGCATCCACCATAACATTGGCCTTACCCGGATGGTAAAGCACACTCATATCATAATCCTTAAGAAACTCAAGCCATCTCCTTTGTCACAAGTTCAATTTCTTTTGAGTGAACACATACTGAAGACTTTTATGATCGGTGAATACATCCACATGCACACTATACAAGTAATGTCTCCAAATTTTCAAAGTAAAGACCAAGGTGTCCAACTCAAGATCATGAGTAGGATAGTTCTTCTCATGAGTCTTAAGCTGTCTCGAAGCATAAGCAATCACCTTACCACGCTGCATCAAAACACAACCCAAACCAATCCTAGAAGCATAACAAAAGACAACAAAATCATCTAAGCTCTCGGGTAGAGCTAACACTGGAGCTGTGGTCAGTCTAGTCTTTGATTCCTGAAAGTTCTTCTCACACAAGTCGGACCACTAAAATTTTACCTTCTTCTGAGTCAGTCGGGTCAGAAGGGAAGAAATAGAAGAAAAGCCTTCCACAAACCTTCTATAGTAACCATCCAAACCCAAAAAGTTCTTAATATCAGACGGAGAAGTAGGTCTAGGCCAGTTCTTTACTGCCTCTATCTTTTGAGAATCAACCTGAATACCATCTTTAGTCCCAATATGACTCAAAAAAGCAACAGACTGCATCCAGAACTCACACTTGCTAAACTTAGCAAACAACTGTCTATCCTTGAGAGTTTGCAACACAACCCTCAAGTGATCCACATGTTCCTCCTCACTCCGAGAGTAAATGAGGATATCATCAATGAAAACAATCACAAACATATCCAAATATTATTTGAACACACGGTTTATCAAATCCATAAAGGCTGCAGGAGCATTCATTAGACCAAAAGACATCACAACAAATTCATAATGACCATAACGAGTTCTGAAGGCTGTCTTCAGAATATCACACTCTCTAACACGAAGTTGATGATAGCCGGATCTAAGGTCAATTTTGGAGAAAAACTAGCACACTGAAGCAGATCAAACAAGTCATCAATCCTAAGAATGGGATACTTATTATTGATTGTGACCTTGTTCAACTGACGGTAATCAATACACATTCTAAGAGAGCCATCTTTCTTTTGAACAAACAAAACTGGGGCACCCCATGGAGAAATGCTAGGCCTGATGAAACATTTATCAAGAAGATCCTTCAACTGATCTTTCAACTCATTAAGTTTGGCGAGATCCATTCTATAGGGAGGAATAGAGATAGGATTTGTATCGGGGAAGAGATCTATCCCAACGTCTATCTCCTGCTCGGGGAGGACTCCGGGCAAATCTTTAGGAAACACTTCAGGAAACTCATTCACAACAGGAATAGACTGAAGGGATAGGGTTTCGAACTCCGTGTCCATAACCCGCACTATGTGATAAATACACCCCTTTGAAATCATCTTCCTAGCCTTAAAATAAGATATTAAATGACCTTTCGAGGAAGGGGGGCTACGTTTCCATTCTAAAATGGGTTCATTAGGAAACTTGAAACTGAGAACCCGAGTATGACAATTAACAGAAGCATAACATGCATACAACCAATCCATGCCAAGAATGATATCGAAATTTGTCATCTCTAACTCTACTAGATCCGCTGAAGTGACTCTATGAAGGACTGAGATAGGGAAATTTCGGTAGATTCTTTTGGCTAGGATTGACTCACCAACAGGAGTGGAAACACAAAAGTGTTCTAAAAGCAATTCAGAACAAACTTTGAACTTGCATGCCATATAAGGGGTCACAAAATATAAGGAAGCACCGGGGTCCAACAAAGCATACACATCAAAAAAGAAGACTTTCAACATACCAGTAACCACATCTGGGGAACCCTCATGATCCTAACAAGAAGACACAGCATAAAGGCGGTTCTTGAGTTGACCACTAGAACTAGAAGTTGTGCCTTGTTGGGCTGGTCGACCTCCTGAAGCTGCTGGGGTAGATTGAGTCCTACCTCCCTGCCCCTTCTTAACTGAAGTGAAATCTCTAAGTAAGTTCCCAGTCTGTCCACACCCATAACATGCACCCGAGCCCAAATGACACTTTCCTGGGTGATTCTTCTCACACCTGGTACAAACGGGGAAAGAAGACCCCTTAGTAACACTTCCTTGAGACTGGGAATAAGAGTCAGATCCTCTACCACCCCGATCATGATGAGGCTTCTGAGCCTGGGTAGGAGCACTAGCAGAAGAATGAACGGATCCTGATGACTTCTTATGGAAAGAAGAGTGATGTGCACCTCCGGACCTGTGATGACAAAAACCTGATCCCTCAGATCTAACCCTCTTGTTCTCCCTTGCCATCTCCCTAAGCTTGTCACCCTCAATCTGATGGGCATGAGTCATGAGTCGGGAAATATCCATATCACTTAACAACAAAGCAGATCTACACTCTTTCTTCACCGCATCAAAAACCCCATATATAAACTTTCTCATTTGATCATGCGGGTCTGCTACCATGGAGGGAGCACATCTAGACAACTGAGTGAACTTTAGACTATACTCTTGCATCGATATCGAACCCTGTCTCAAGTTCACAAATTCCTCCACCTTCGCTTACCTCAACTCTCGGGGAAAGAACCTATCAAGGAAGGCCCTCTCAAAACACTCCCAAGTCGTGGGGACTACATCCCTCACCCTAGTCTCCTTCCATTGCGTGAAACAAATATGAGCCACATCCTTGAGTTGATAGGAGGCAAGCTCAACACAATCAACCCCAATCACTTGCATAACTTCAAAGATCTTCTTCACTTCATCAATAAAGTTGAGCGGGTCCTCACTCACTTTCAAACCCCAAAATTCAGGTTGGTTCATTCGAAAAAAGTCACGAACTCGGGCCGCTACCCCACCTTGAGGATGGACTGGGGCAGGAGCCGGTTGATTGGCCTGAGTGGCTAAAGTCTGGGTTAGCAAATGGATGGCATTCCTGAACTCCTCATTCATGACATCAGGTACTGGAATGGGAGAAATGGCATTCTGAGCAGCTCGGATAGGCATAGCACGTCGAGGAGGCATAATCTAAAATATACAAGATGAGGATTAGAAGAACATAAGAGTTGAGCTCTATCGCACGACATGATCATGAAAGAAGTGAAGTTTTCTAATACATCTCATAGATTCCCTCTCATATGTGTGGCGCGCTTCACACACATGAAAAAGATTCTACTCGATGCGTCATTCGGACATCCTAGGACTCTTGAACCTGAGGCTCTGATACCAAGTTTGTCATAACCCGAGGTTACCCCTGGATGTAATACAGGACTTGGGACCACAAGAGCCCCAAGCTAACCCCTTGGTCATAGCATACTAAAGCATAACAATAAATAAGAGTGAAAGTATAATAGGGGAAAACCAAAAGTAGATAACATAATAGGAAAGTCTGGAATCACATAACAATACAAAGTCTAGAAAGAACTTCAGGTACTATCTATGTCTAGATAGCCTCTACATGACATAAGGAGTTGCTAGGACAAGACCTTAGATAACTCGAAGTACAGAAATAAGAAGCTAACATAACTAGGAACATATATATATATAGTCCTCGACCTAAGAGGACTCACCACCAACTGACAAGATGTGGCCCGGGAACTCTAGCCACGAGTTTGGGAAGGAGCACCTGAATCTACATCATCAAAGGATGCAGCACAAGATATGCATCAGTACTATAGGATGTATCGAGTATGTGAGAGATGCATGAATCATGATAAAACAGTTTAAACCATTCTTAAGAATGAACTTGTTACTTAAAGAAGGACCGTAAATAGATATCAAGGTATGAAAACATAAAACATGAAATAAAGCTTAAGTTTCATGATATAGATTCATATAACTTAATAGCTTGAAAATAACATATGGGAGTTTCTCTAAACCGACATTAAACCATGTTGAGCTACATGGAGTTTAGTATCTTGCACCCACACTGAAAGAGTTGTCCTAACCGGCCAAGGTTAGAACCATTTCATACCAGGATCCTGTCATAATAAGCCTCAACACAAGCAACCTATGGTGGCAACGTAGTTTTGGACTTGGGTTATCTGAACCCTCGTCTCTCGGTGCTAAATACTACTCCCAAAACATAATAATAACATGAGCTCATATACATGTGATATATCTAATGCCAAACTTGTTCATACTTTTCATGACTTGTTCATACTTATTCATACCCCGGATCGTCATACTACTCATGAGTTTTAGTTTAGAAAGTGGCTCATAAGTATTGATGGAACATCGGGTGTCTTGCCTTGCATCATACTTCATAACATGGAAAAACTTGCATACTTCATGACTTGTAAAACTTTGCATGACTCTAGTTCAATTTCATAGTACATAGATTTTCATAGAATATAGGAACTAGGCATGCACATGCTTGAAAACCCATAAGGGACATGCTATCAAAATCCAATTTACTTAAATCAATTTTCATACATGTGGAAATTTCCATGGTTAAACTTCAATTCATGAAATAAGAGTAGGCATGTAAAAACCCATGTGAAATCATGCAATTTAATAGTAATTTCATAACCATATCATGAGAAGATCATATTTAGCAAAACTCATAAGAATTGGATAAGAACCCTAATTTGAAGATCATGAAATCCAAAATTTGAATTATGGGTTTTAGGCACAAGGGTGAAAGGAACCCATTGTTGATTACGAACATACCTTGGGTGAAGATAACCCACTTGAATGGAAAGACTTAGGAGACTTGAACTTGAAGCTTGAGACCTTGAGCTTGAGAGAATCCTTTTCCTTTTTGGGAGGTGAATGAAGGATTTAGAAGAGACTTAGGGTAATAACGGTGAAAACCCTCCTTGAAATATCCAAAACGACCTCACTTAGGAGTTAAAAAGGTGGGAAATAACCAAAATGTCCCTGGGATTTAACTTAGAAAAAGTTTTCTTAAAGCCCGGCTTCAGGTTCCATGGGTGGGGTCTATGACTCGTAGACCCAACCATGACTCGTGGTTCCTTGTCGTGGAAACTGTTCAGGGATTCAACCTGCAGAAGGTCTTCTACGACTCGATAGGATGACTTGTGGAAACTTTCATGAGTCGTAGATCTCAGTTGTGGAAAATAGGGAATTTGGTTGGCCTCTGATGAGGTTCCACAAGTCAACAGAACGATCTGTAGAAACTTATACGAGTCATGGAAGTGACTCGTCATCCTCAGACCTGAGGATGGTCTGAAGGACTGGGATCACGAGTCATTCCACGACTCGTGGAACCCCCCACGACTCGTGGACTTGACCCGTGATCCCTGGAAGTCCAAAACTTTTTGCAAGTTCTGAGTTTAAAAGCTGGATCGGTTTTTGGGGTGTTACACTAAGTTTGGGGGTGTATATGCTTAATGTGGAGAAGAAAAGAAATGCACTTCAAGTGCAAGGTGGCACCTTATGTTGAATTGAAAATTTTCTCCAAAAGTTCAATCCTGCGAGGAAAATGAAAAGAAAAGAATCAGTGCTACCAAGCAAAGGTGTTATAAGGAGGTTGAATGATCAATATTGAAAGGGAAAATCTTGGGTTTTGTGAGGGAGAAATAAGGTGAAGTGAAAGTTCTAAAATGTGGGCGGTGTTAAAAATGATGAGAAAGAGCGTTAGGGAGGTTTAGTCAGTTGAGCCAAATGCAATCCTCATCTTAACCCTATCTAACATCATAACCCGAAAGTCCTTAGTGATTCTGAGCTTGGTCAGTCTACATTAATGGTGATATACATGACAGGCAAGCCTATGGTTTAACATGTGTGCCCTTGTACTTCCTTGAGAGAGTGAGAGTCTTTTTAGTTCTATTATGATCCCTTATATTGTGAAATTGCATGATTGTGAGTGGGATTCTCTCTTGTGGTGAGTGACCTCATGCACTCGAATTGGAATATGAAGTCTATATTTCAATTGAGCAAAATGAATGAGACAAGTTGTATGGCAAATCTCGAGGCAAACCTTGATGGTCCATGCCAATCACTTTAGAAGCTTTATATCTTGTTTCGAATGACAAAATTTCCTTGATTTTTGAATGAGAAATGAGGTCCTTTAAAAAGGTTTTGAAATGATCAATTGCTTTGATAATGTGGTGGTTCAAATTGAGATGAGCATGGTAGTTGAGTCTTTTGTTTGAGTCTTTTTGTTTATTATCTTTTTCTTTGTTTTAGAATAGATTAGTCTTTTATGCCTTAATTGAGTTTTAGAGCATAATTCATTCCTTACCTTGTGAGTATCTTGCTTGAGGAAAAGCAATAGTTCAAGTTTGGGGGTTTGATAAGTCGGCAATCTACCAACTTATTAAGCCTTTACTCATGAATTATTGCCATGTTTTGATAAGATTTAGAGGTTCTTATGGCCTTTATTGACATGAATGTAGGTACTCTTGTCCTATGGAAGAAAACATGGAAATGGACCCAAAAGAGCTCAAAAGGAGTTGAAGTATGATGTTGATCGAAAGAGACAAAGATTTTGTCGTGAGGTGCGGATCTCGTGCGACACGCACAACACAAGGTGCAGTCTGTAGGTTACTCCGCATGAAGCTCAAAAGAGAATACAAGGATCGGTTAGGGAGTGCGTCCATCGTGCGACACGCACAAGGTCTAGTACAAACTGCACCCTACTTTGCATGACAACTGGGAGTTGGATGAGTCACTTCTTTGCTTGTGCAGAGCTGTGTAATGCGCAAAAGACGACGTGCAAAATGCACGTCGCGCCGCACAGCCCCTAAAGGGCATTTTTGTCCATTTTGATATGATGATTTGGGCACATTCTAAAACCCAATTTAAGCATAGTTTTGAATAGTTTTCAGTTTTGGAAACAAGTTCTCTCCCAAGGCAAGAAAAAGGGTTTCAATCCATTCTCTCAATCTTCAACCTTGGACTTATAAATTGAGCTTGGATATTAGATTCTTGCTACAATTAATGAAAAGGAATTTGAATTTCCCAATGGGTATACCTTCTTATTACTTTAGCATGAGTAGCTAAGTTTCCTTTTCTAGGGATGTGTTGATGATGGGTACTTGATAAAGGGATATGGGTCTTGCTTACTTGTGTTTATAATTGCTAATATGATATGGGTTTAGTGATTTTACCATATTTTAACTCAAAAATTGGTGGTTGCAAATATTGATTTAATTTACTTAATTATTTTCTTACTTGACAAAAGGGGTTCATGATTTCGGATCTGAAATTGCTAGTGGGTACTTGGGATTCCACTTAGATTGAAGCTAGAAATATCTCAATTCACCGGATACACCCATTTAAGGGTCTAAGCTAGAAATAGTGTGACCTCCCCAAGCCTATATTGGTTGGTTTATGCCTAAATAATGATGCTTAAATAAAGACCGTTGGATGAATGATATTGTGACTAAGAGATTAACAATCATGTCTAAAACCAATGCTACCTATTTTATTTAGTAGGAATTTATGCAATTAAGCAAGTACCTTGACCCATATTCGAGTCCTATAGGAAATACATCCCTAGTCGTCCTCTCTCTTGTTTACACCTCGCATTTATTTTATTCTTTGGTTCAGAATTGAATTGTGATAGATTCCCAGTCCCCCCTTTTTACATTATTTGTTGTTTGGACAATATACTCTCGTTATGAAATCTTTTCTACAATCTCTTTGGTTAAGCGTCAATTCCTTGTGGGATCGACCCCGACTCCCATCGGGTAATATAAATTTTATTTTGCTTAACGATTATCGATACCTCCATCTTGGAGAGTACATTTGAGCGGTTATCAGTGATTGTTAAGAACAGGCATCTGATGCCACAATTGATGATCTATTTGACCAGCTACAGGGTGCAGTGGTGTTCTCTAAGATAGACTTGAGGTTCGGTTACCATCAATTGAGGATTAGGGCAGTAGACATCCTAAAGACTGCATTTAGGACTCGATACAACCATTATGAGTTCCTAGTTATGTCTTTTGGGTTGACCAATGCCCCATCAACATTTATGAATTTGATGAATCGTGTGTTCAGAGCCTACCTGGATTCTTGCATTATCACGTTCATCAATGACATGCTGGTATATTCGAGGAATAGAGAGGAGCATGAGCAGCATTTGTGAGTTGTACTTTTTTCACGCCCTGAGTCTACACCCTACACGCGATATGGTGCTTAGAGCCACAAGTGACCCTAAGCTAACCTATGGTCTGGCATATACTGTACATTTTGGTTAATAATAATAATATCTGAGCGGAAGTCAAGCTATATAAAAATATAAGTTTGGAATGCTAACTGATATATATATATATATATATATGCTAGGGACATTTGCTAGGGAACTCCAAATCCACCACTCAAAAGATTTTCCTCAAATTTCTGAACTACAACGTTGAATTCTTGAAATTAAAAAATCTTTAGTCGTAGATACCTCAATGAGGGAACATTCTTCAAAACATTCTGCGACTCTAGGAGTTCTCCAAGTACCCGGAAGTGAACCCCCAAAAATAGATTAAGGATAGGAAGCAAGTGAATGAAACTTAAATGTAAATATGCAAGAATGTAAATACCCCGAAGCGAACTCCTGAAAAAATATAAAGGGTAAGGAACAGGGATTAAGGATAGGAAGCAAGTGAATGAAACTTAAATGTAAATATGCAAGAATGTAAATATAAATGCAATAAGTAAATTAGGTGGCAGAGCCGACCATGTGGTGAATAATGTAAGTAATTAATTAAAAATAGGTGGCAGCGCCAACCATAAGCAATAATTATAATGAAAAAGACAGGTTGTAAAAACATAATTAGAAAAATTGAAAATTGATATTAATATCTAATAAACTTTAAAACTACAAAAGTAAAAGAAAACCCTAACCAAGTATTCTTGAGAGAGAGCTTCTTTCATAAAAAATAAGGTGTGTCTTACAAATGGAGGGATAGGCTATTTATAGCCAAAAATTGCTACAGTAAAAGTGCTACACTATTGCTATAGTAACACCCACAATAATTTCAGCAAATGCTTATTGATGTCATGCATGACATCTTTTTTGGATGATGGAATTATGATGTCATCTTGATCATTCTTCAAGATTTCCATATTCAATGCCTTCTTCTTCTCCGTCTGATGATGTTACAGACGCTTGGGAAGGTTGGTCAGGTGCAGTCTTAATTTGTTGGAGAATTTTCTCCATTTGTGTGATAAAATCTATTTTGCTATTGGAACTGGCTAGTTGGGCAGCTGCAATAGACTTCTATTGAAGAAACACAAATTGATCTGCATCTGTTGGGGTCAAATATGTCAGATTATGAAGGAATCATTTTTCTACTGATGGCACATAAGCTTCGGTCGGGTTCCAGCTTTTGTACCACTTTGAGTGTCCTTGGAGGGCTAACCATGGTAGTCCTTTATGTCCCTCGGGCTTGTGAAAAGCAAAATTTTGAGAAAATATCCAAGGAACATGGAATCTGTGAGAAAATTGCAGCATCATAGGTATCTGATGTTGATTAAACATTTTTTGGAAAAATACTCATATCCTTCCCTCACTGGAAGAGGGAGAATATCGACTCTTGGTCCATATGCAGTCCACCATTGATGTAAAAACCACTGGGAAAATTCAGAGGCCAGTTGCTTTCCCCAGAGAATAAACCAGGAGTGTTTACTCAGGTTGTTCTAGAATGTGAAGGAATTCATCCATGCTGCCTGGTAGTCATAGTAATTAAAGAATTGGGGCTCAAAGGGTTGAGAAAGTTTTTTATAATTGTCAGAGTGTATACCCCATTCTTTTGGTGAGATTATTTTATTAATCCATATTGTGGTGTGGGTGACATATGTTTGGGTTTGCTTATCTTTGTAAGGCTTAAATAAGCAAGATCTGGTATCTGTCAAAATAAACTCATAAATATTTTGCGTGTAAGCAAGAGTTTTTTGCAGAAAATTAGCTGAGAGGCGAAGTATTTATTTAGCCATTTCTACAGGGTTGGAATGCCAGAATTCTGGCTCAATTTGGACAATTGGGTAAACTGACTCATTTTTTAAGTAAGTTGGTTCCTCAGAGGAGAAACTAGATGAAGAAATGGGTTGCGGCACAAGTGAGGAAAGTGCCTGGCTTGGTACCGAGTGTACCATCTTTTGAGGGGTGGGGCTTTTCACTCCCACCGTAGTTCTTGTGGTGCTTGGGACATCCACAGAGCTAGAAGACATGGTGTGGCTCTGTGCCACCGCCTTCTTAATTTCTACTAAATTTTTAGTGGTGCTTTGAGCAGCCACTGAGCAAGAAGATGAAGATGGGGTATGGCCTTGTGCCACCACCAATTTTTGAAAGAGGAGATGTAGATCCATCAAATCTCTCCTGTTTGGGGTAGTCATGGAAGCTACATTTTTGAGTCCCATGAGCCTTTATTATTTACTGAAATCATCTTATGTCCATGAGGCAGTCATGGTTTGGGCTAGTTGAGTTTCTTCTTCTTCTTCAACTAGGTTTGCCATTTTTTAGGACTGGATATTGAGATTGATGTTGGATGTGTTTCCAGCATATAAGATTATGGGATGCCCTGCATGGCATAGTCAACAGGTGTCACATATTTAGGCTGGTTTAGTCCAGCTGTTCCAGTTGGTGATTGCTTGGAAGCAATACTAGTTTTCTGCTGTGTGGTGCAGCTTTGTGCGGTTGTTTTGGGACAACCTTTTGAGTATCTTCTTCTGACGGGGGAAGAGCTGGAAACTGCGAGATTTTAAGGGTTTCCCCTTTATTTTTCCTGATCATTTTATTATCCCTGCAAGAATTCCCTAGTAAGAAAGTCTGGTATAGAGTTGGAGCTCCCTTTTATATATTCAATATCAAAATAAAAAATAGATAGCTTACCATCTAGCAAATATGTGCTTGGAGGCAAGGTTTTGTACATCCTTTTGTAAAACTGATTTTGCAGCTTTGCAATCTATTCTTAATAAGAATTTTTGGTTTAATAAATCAACTTAAAATTTAAAAATGCATAAGACAATTGCTAAAATTTTCTTTTGATGGTTGGATAATTTTTTTGAGCTTTATTCCAATGCTTTGATGCAAATGCAATAATATGTTTTTTATCATTTTTCTTTTGTTTCAAAATGCCACCATAACTAATGTCTGATGCATCTGTTTCAACTATTTTGAATGCAGAAGGGTCGAGAAGAGATAAACAAGGGAGATCTTTGACCTTTAGCTTTATTTCTCTTATAACATTGGTATGTTTATTGGTCCACTGAGGAGGAGGCTTTTTCAACCTATCATGGAGTGATTTCAGCAAGTTGCTAAGTCCTGGGATGAAATCTGCTACATAATTGACACATCCCAAAAACCTTTGGAGCTGAGTTTTTCTAAAAACTGATCGAGAAATTTTTCAGCAAACTAAATAGATCGTTGAATAGGGACAATAGTACCCTGTTGGATATTATGTCCAAGAAATCGGATGTTAATCTGGAAGAGACTATACTTAGTCTTGGAGAGGACTAAGCCATTTTCCTTAATGATGTTAAAGAAAATTCTTAAATGTATAAAATGTTGGTCAATGTTAGTGTAAAATACTAGAACATCATCTATATAGACAATGATAAACATTGAAAAAGGGTTAAAAATGTCATTCATTATTTTTTGAAATTTGGAAGGGGCATTTTTTAGACCGAATGGCATAACATTCCATTCATATTTTCTAAATGGCACTATAAAAGCGGTCTTGTAACGATCCTTGGGATCTATTTTAATCTGCCAAAAACCAGACTTCAAATCAAATTTTGAGAAAATTATGGCAGTATGTAATCGCTGGAGTAGATCTCTTTTATTTGGAATAGGGTACCTAATCAATCTAAGAGCAGCGTTTAGAGGCTTATAGTTGATGACTAGACGAAGGACCCCTCGTTCAATCTCAGAACTTTTGGTGACGTAAAAAGCAGTACAACTCCAAGGAGATTTGCTTAGAGATATGATTTGTTTATTGAGAAGATCATTGATTTCTTCTTGACAATGAATCATCAGATCATGATTCATTTGAATAAGGTGAGCTTTTGTGGGAATAGTCTTTTCATCAAAGTTAGGCTCATTAAGAAGCCGAACCATGTGTTTCTTTCGACTCCAGAAGGTTGTGGGTAGATCTGCACAAAGCTCTTTCTGTATTTTGGTTTCGAGGGTTTTAATTTTGTTTTGTAAGAGAGATTCTTGTAACTGCTGTTGTAGCCCGTAGAACGCTACTTCTTCTTTGAGAAAATTAATTTGAGATTCTTTATGTTTCAAGGTAGATAGTACTTTTCTAATTGGAGGCTTATTAAAAGGAAGAAAATTGTTGTCGTACTCAATTTCTATCCCCTGGTGGGAAACTCTAAATGGGATGAGCTTTTCTATAAATGGAGTGCCTAAAATTATAGGATTGGTTTTATCCTTAACTAGGACGAATAAGGTGGAGGTTGATAAAGTAGAATTTCCTATGGAAGTTCGTACTTCAACGTCAGAGAGCTTGTAATTGATTCCTAATTTATTTCCATTAGTAGCTCTAAGGGCTTCCTTAGTTTTTTCAAAGTATTTAGTGGGGATGAGTTCTTCCTGGACACAATTAAGATCTGCTCCTATATCAAATAAGGAAGCAATATCTAAGATAAAAGATTTATTGATTACTAGGGTTACTCTAGAATGCCACAGTCTGATAGAGTTTCGGGAGAGATAGTTGATAAAATCTCCTTGTTCAATCTCTTGATGATAGATTCATCTTTTGTATGCCTGGGAATATCAGGCATTGTAGAGAGTTGTTGAAGGATAATTTTGTCTAGCTCTTGCCTAACTTTAATTTCATGAATCTCTTCTTTAAGGAGTACTATCTCTGATTGGAGATCATGGATAGTTACTACCTTAGATTTGTTAGAAGGAAATTTGTTTAAAATATCAATGATATTATAAGTATTTGCTACTTGAGCATGAGAAAAAATAACATAGGAGGAGGAGGAGGAAGGTTTATCTAGAGACTTTTTAAATTGTTCTAGATAATGCCTCTTTTTGTCTGAATCCTGTAATTTGCTTATAACTTCTAGGAGGAGATCTTATTCTTTTGAGAGGACATTGATCTCAGGTTGGCTACTCTGGCCTTCCTACTCAGAATGGGAGGATTCTAAGTCATCATTTTTGAATTTGGTTGAAATCTTGTTCGAATTCATCATTGGCACTATCTTAATTCTCACTGTCCTGTAATAAGAGATTTTGTATCTAATTAAGGACAGACTCGTCAAGATTAAGATTTCTAACCTTCTTAGAGAATTTGCAGTATTTGGCGATATGACCAAGTTTTTCGCACCTGTAACATAAGTTGTTATTAGGGTCCGGAAGGGCTGGCTTCTTAGTTACTTTTGGTGGAGATGGTTTTGTTTTCCTAAATTTGGACCAATGAGGCCTAGATTTGGAGAATTATTTATCTTTGGGTGCAGATTTCCTAATAGCTTTCTTCCTACAGGGGGTAGGCCAAATTTCTCACAAAAACTTCCTAAATCATGACGTGTTTGAGCTCTATCTTTAGCTAATTGCCTTAATATCTTATCTTGTCGACAAATTTTAAAAGCAAATTGTTGAATTAGGCTTGTAAGATGACCATAGGTGATTTGTTCATAGGGAATGATATCACCAGAATATTGGTTTTGCAGTTCTTCTTTGACTAAGTCCCTAAGGGATTTAGTCAATCCATCCAAAAAAATATCTTTCCAGTATGGAAGATTATCATCGGGCTTTTCATAGATTCTAGTAAGAAAAGAATCCTTATACCACCTAAAATCAGAAAGAGTTTTACACTTAAGGTTGTTGCGTATTTTAGAGGACCTTTCTCTAAAAACACCCGGACTTTCTATGAATGTTTTAATAATGGTATAAATCAATGTATTTGTTGAGTCGGGAATAGTCTATCCATCCTTAAGTATGGGTTCGCCTGTTGAATCAAGCCGAACACTAGAAAAGACTATTTGCTTATCTTCTTCACTCAGATGGGTATCCCACCAACCCTTCAGCTGACCAGTAAAACCCACTACTAGGACATGGGTAGTGAGTTGGTCTGAGCAATTATGGGAGGTTCTATAAGCAGTTGAAACCATTGTCATTTATTGTAATCTAGACAAAATATTGTATTCAGCATAAGCATCTATGTTCCATTCATAGATATTGTTAGTATTGTAGTTATTTTGCATAACATCAGGTTTCTCTTCTAAGGCTACATCAGGATGGGTAGCTCTAGAGTAATAATGTTTTTGTGGCTTTTTCCAGTTGGAAAATTCAGTTCGGACAGGGGCAACTCCTAGAGAAATTTCTTCCTCAGGTTGGCTTTCAGCACTTTTATCAGAACAATCTTCTTGGAGAACTCCTAGTGCCGCAAAATTTTTTGAAGAATGTTCCGTCATTGGGGTATCTATGAATAAAGATTTTTCAATTTCAAGAATTCTACGTTGTAGTTCAGAAATTTGAGGAAAATCTTTTGAGTGGTGGATTTGGAGTTCCCTAGCAAATGTCCTTAGAATATCGTATGGTTTAAATAAGGGAACTGAAGAGGTGGAGGCTTCAGTAGTTTTTGGAGTAATTGGTGGTTGACAAATTAAAAATTCACCAAGTGCTTGTAAATATCTATTTGTATAATTGTTTTGTTCAAAATTATTTTTGATAACTTTGTCATTAACTGCCTCGTTGTCAGCCTTTTTCTTGAAAGGGGAAGCAACAATTGAGCTATCAGCATAGGTTATTGCAAATCCTTGTGAAGAGGGAATTTCAGAAGTGACTTCCCCTCTGTTACAAGTTTTCCAAACTTTTAAAACATTAATTGATTTAGAAAAAGAGAAATCTAATTGATGATAATCAGCATAGGCTTCAAACCATTCAAAGAAATTAATTTGTTTTTGGATGGAGTTTAAGAATTCATAATAAATTTCTTGAATACTATTTCTTTCATCATTTTGAAAATTCTTAAAAAAACAAGTTCTTTTCAAAATGTTTCTTTGAGAGTATAATTCTGTCCAAAGTTTTTCTTTATTAATTTGAAAATCTTGTTTTAAAACTCCTAATTCTCCACCTAGTGATGAATAAGTGGGTGACTGGGGTTGTTCAAAATTGACTTCTGTTGGGGGAGGTATTTCTACTGAATATTTTGCTTGAGGGATCCTAGATTTAAAGTTAACAGCCTCAATTCTAGAAGGAAACGAAGAAACTGAGTGTCTAGTAGATTGGATTTCAGATTGTACGAAAGAGGAGGTAGAGCCCCTCTGGCTAAGAGATCCTTGGAAAGAGACGGACACCGTTCCACTTGCAAATTGTTGGATCTAAGAGACTGTAGTGTTCTCAGGTTTTTCTACTGGAGTTGCATCTTGCAGCATCCAGTTTTGTGGTAAAGACACCTGGTTCAGAGAAATGGGCCTTGGGACGGAAAGGTGAGATCTCTGCAGATCTGTTTGGAATAGGATGGTTTCACCCTTATTAAGGGTTCGCATGGCACCAGTATTGAAGGCTGAACTCATAGCCTTATATTGAACTCTATATATGATGGCTAATGGGAGGGATCCAGATTTAGTTTTGTAGTTAGAGGTCTTAACATTAAGTGTTAAGGAATCTAATATGTTCCTATCTTTGAGGGAGACCGTAAAATTAGGAAAACAATCGAAATAAATTGGACCACTGCATAGGTTTGTTTCTACCATTCCTAAGAGAGAATCATTGAAATCTAAGAACCTAGAGTCCCTAAGACAAAGAAGAAGTGAGGTGTCTAGACCTTCTCTAGAGAGAGGTTTAGCAGCAATTTGAACTAATCCAAAGTGGAGATAATTATATTTTCATCTATATTTTTCAATAGACTTTGGATTTAGAAGCTTGATATCCTCGTGGTCGGATATATAAATATATATATATATAAGTCTAAAATATGAAACTAACTAGGTAAGCTGAAAACTGACTCTATGTCTGAAAGCCTCTAATAAGATGAGTTGTTGGGACAAGCCCCCAGCTAACTCTAATAGTATAAAAACTAAATTACTAACTAAATAAAACGAATGTAAATCTTGTTCTTGAAATATGAGGACTCACCAACTCTACTATTGAGAAGGCTGGAGAATCGTACTAACCGAGATCTAGATGTTGAGCACCAGAACCTATATTATCCAACAATATAGAGCAAGAAGTATGCGGTCAGTATTTTGAATATACTGAGCATGTGAGATATGCACTATTCTAAGTATGCTAAACATGAAAGGATAAATTAATCATGTAAATTGTAACATATAAATTGATGTAATGACCAAGTAGATAAACATGCAACTGAACAATAATGAACTAAATAAACATACCACAGGGTCATGCAATAATTGAGTCTGAACTATAGGAGCTACTGTTAACTGACATATCCCAAGCTGAACTAACTATAGGGCCCACCTATAACCCTGGCTGGAAGGGTGTTCATACCTTGCCAAGGGTACGAACACTAACTGACGTGGATCCACTAAATTGATGTCCAAAAGGACTAAGGTGTCAAGGCTGATCTGATGGATGACCCTTTAAAACCTACGGTGATGCCTTAGTTTCGGTACTTAGGGACTTCTACTAAAAGTTTTAGTCCTAACTGACGGGTGAGCCTTCATCCTGCATCCGCTTAGTGCTAAGTCTTACTCCCAACTGAATATGTAGGCTAACATATTGGATAGCTCAAATAAATTGAAAGTCTAAGAATGAAAGATAATGCTAAATCTCAAAGCATTCTAAATCATGTAATTCTGAAGGACTGAATGTTTGACTGATAATGCATGGAATCCTAAACTTATCGGGTGTTTATAACCCACCATCCAGAGGAATTGAACTACTCATAACAGTTCTATCATCTGAATAAAGTATGCAATTTATAACACAGTTTAAAATCAGGACTCATCCAATATATTGAGGGTTTGAGAATTAGGAGTACACAAGGATGCTAGTCTCCAAGGAAACATGTAGTAACGATTCATTCATAATAAGGAAGCTGAAGTACAAGGCATTCAAAAAATATCATAAACCCTAGGCTCTGAATAATAAAGTTGAACTAAAGAACTAAGTTAACTTCGGGACTCAATGGGTGAAAGGGTTCCCATTGATGAAACCCCACATACCTGAAAGCAAAACCCTTGGTGAAGTTTTTGGGTTTGGAGCCTAAAGTTGAAGAACACTAATTCTTGCCGTGAAATTTTTGGGTTTGGAGCCTAAAGTTGAAGAACCCTAATTCTTTCTTTGGAGAAGAAAATCAAAGTTGAAGAACCCTAATACTTGCCTTGGAGAAGAAAATCGCGTCTTTTCTCTATTTTTGGCCAAGTGTCGATCTAATTTTTGAGGGAATGAGGGATTTGGGGTAGTTTATGCTTAATATTCAGGTTTAGTACAGTTAAACTGATGCATTTTGGTGTTAAAAGAGTGGGAAAAGACCAAACAACCCTTTGAAAACATGTTTATAGTGCAGAACAATCTTGTCTGACAGTTTAGGTGACGAACTGTCAGACCCTTGACGAGCCGTCACTCCAAACTATCAAAAGATGACCAAATTTTGGTCTTACTAGTTAAGCTGATGGTTTGCCTTGACATACCATCACAAGTGTGATGGTTCATCACACTGAGACATCATACTCTGGTAGACATACACCATCTGGTAAACTGAGCATAACATTTTACTCCGGCATTGGATTAACAAACGGTCAATGGCATTAGAAAGAAGACTCGAAGACCTTTCATTTGGTGGGTCTTTAGATCCAAAAATCCTCATAATCTAAGAGTTATACTAGTTTGAAGTTGACTATAGAAAGATTCTATACAAGAATTCAATCAGTAAGGAAACTTTCAACTTGGCTATGAGCTAGGAGTTACTTGTGGCCTTAATTCATGTATAAATCACTTCTCATACGAACAAATCATAGTGTTTGGTTCTCAATATACTTGAAGTACAGTCCTGATCTTAGTTTAGATTTTTGGGGTGTTACAATATCTCCCACTTGTGGTCATTCATCCTCGAATGATGATCTTAACTTAGGAGGAAAATGAATAAACTGAGCTGAACTGATTTCTATCGAATATCTGGAACTATAATCATAAAAACGAAAATCGCATCCCACACTTAATCCACATATATATCATTAGACGAAAGTCTCTCCACTAACATCTCCCTCTTAGCTAAGAAGCCATAAACTCATACCTGCAGACCTATTCTCTAAATTGATCTATAAACACAATATCCTGCACAGTTGGGGTATCCATATTCACACCAAAATCGACAGAGGCATCACCCTACATGCAAACACTCAACACTAGTTCACTAGCAATTCACGCATGATGCTTATAATTCAAAATCTCATGGAACAACATACCATTCTAGACCCACTTCTTCTTCTAAGACCTCAAGCTTTTCTTTACCTATCAACGTAGCTACCATCTTCCCATCTCGTGCTAAGGGTTTCATCTACCACATTCACAACTTATCAATTTTCTTATCACAAATTTGATAGAAAACATACATAAATTAAATCACTGAAATAAACACTACAACCCTCATACTACTACTCATCTTTACCACTCATCAAAATTCTAAGCTAGGAAAAATCACATTAAATACTAGAGGCATGGGGACACTAACTTTACTAGACACAATGAAAGTAAAACAACGTATCAGTCATAATATCTGGAGAGTTTTCTTGGTCCTGCTGACTCGTCAAGGAAACCAAATGGTTTTGACTTCTTCCTGTTCCTAAAATAGTCCCTTTCTGGGTAACTTAGCCTACTGGAGAGGATGATGCTAGAGTCAGACCTCTACCTCCATAGCTTTGCTTTATAGACGGACAATCCTTTAGAAAGTTTTGCAACTAACCATATCTGAAACATCCATCTATACCAACCCTACTCTCTCCCGGATAAGACCTACCATACTTAGCAAAAGGAGGGTACTTAGAGGACCTCTAAGAAACACTACCAAAAGACTGAGAATCAGGCGTAGGTGTGCTACCTAAAGATGGGGTTGGGGCAGATAATTTCCTAGGGAAGAAAGACCTATTACCATTCTTTTTATGGTTCCCCTCATAGTCTGCTGATCTTGCCTTCTTACTTTGACGCTCCTCAGCTTCCCTCTCCTTTATCTTCTCCTTATCAATTTGCTGGTCATAAGTCATCAATCTATAGATGTCCATCTCCTTATCAGCATAGCAGTTCTATATTATTTAACCACATCTTCAGCCTTTTTTTTTATCTTCAGCAACTCCTGATATAAACTTACTAATATGGGATCTGGAGTCAGCCACTATTGCCGGAGCATACATTGAAAGCTGAGTGAACTTAAGAGAATACTCTTTCATATTCATGTCACCTTGTCTCAAGTTGATGAACTCCGGAACCTTGGCTTCCCTTAATTCAAAAATGGAGCCATCAACTACTCCCAATCTACTGGGCATGCATCTATATCCCTAGCTTCCTTCCACTGTTTATACAATGTGTGATCCACTCTATTCAACTGATAAGCAGCCAAGCCTACACTCTCAATTGGAGTGACACCCATGATCTCCGTAACCTTCTGAATGTCATCAAGGAATTCCTGCGGATCCTTCTCAGCCTTAGAACCATGGAACTCGGGAGGATTCATCAGAGTGAAATTCCAGACTCTGGCCGCTGTAGAATTACTCTGTGAATTAATTGGTCCAATAGCTTGCTGGTTCACCTGAGCGGTCATAGCCTGAGCTAGCACCTGAAAAGCATCCCCAAACTCAGCATGAGTGACTTGTTTATTCAAAGGGTCTACTAGGACTGGTGGTGCTTACTAGTTTCCATTTCCATTTCCATCCTCCTTCCATTTGCTCTTCTAGGAGGAATCTTCTGTAATGCGTTAAGTATGAGCTAGAAAGATTTATACTCGTTTGAAGTTGACTATAGAAATATTCTATACAAGAACTCAATCAGTAAGGAAACTTTTAACTTGGCTATGAGTTAGGAGTTACTTGTGGCCTTAATTCATGTCTAAATTATTTCTCATACTACCAAATCATAGCATTTGGTTCTCAATGTACTTGAAGTACAGTCCTGATCTTAGTTTGGATTTTTGGTGTGTTTTAATGTCAGATCCTGCGAGACTATTAGTTGTATGCCAAATTCACTAAGTGTGACTTTTGGCTTGAGTTTGTGGAATTCTTGGGGAACGTGGTATTCAAGGATGGGATTATGGTGGATCCGATAAAGATTACGATAGTTGATGATTGGGCTAGGCTTACTTCTCCTACAAATGTTCACAGTTTCATCAGTTTGGCATGTTACTACAGATGGTTTGTAGAGGATTTTTCTCTATAGCAGCTAAGAAGAATGTCCCTTTCCAGTGGTCTAATGAGTGTGAGGCGAGCTTTCTGAAGCTCAAGGCCTTATTGACTTTAGCTCCGATTCTTACTCTTTTAGTCGAGGGTCAGGGGTTTACTATGTATAATGATGCTTCTGGTATTGGTTTGGGTTGTATGTTGATGCAGTAGGGCTGGGTTATTACTTATGCTTCCAGACAACTGAAGGTTCAGAGGAATCACCCCACTCATGACTTGGAGTTAACAACGATAGTCTTTTCATTAAAGATTTGGAGGCATTATTTATATGTCATGCATTGTGAGATCTTCACCGACCACCATAACCTTTAGTACATTTTCAGCTAGAAGAATCTAAATTTTAGGCAGCACAGGTGATTGGAACTACTAAAAGACTATGGCATCTCCATTCTTTATCACTCAGGAAAGGCAAACATGGTAGCAGATTCCTTGAGCTGAAAGGCAGTGAGTATGGGTAGCTTGGCATTCTTAGCAGCGAGGGAGAGACCTTTGTCTTTGGACATCCATTCCTTGGAAAATAGGTTGGTTAGACTTGATATTTCTGAGCTGGGTTGTATTCTTGCTAGTGTTGAGGCTAGATCTTCCTTGTTAGAGCAGATTTGGACACATTAGTTTGATGATGTGATGTTAAAGGATCATTCATGATAAGGTATTGAGTGGTGAGGCTAGGAAGGTGACCTTAGATTCGAAGGGTTTTTGAGGATTAAAGGTCGTATATGTGTTCCTAGGGTTGGTGATCTGGTCAGGTTGATCTTAGAGGAGGCTCATTGTTCTAGGTATTCCATTCATCCCAGGGCAACTAAGATGTATCATGACTTAAGGAAGCACTACTGGTGGTGTAGGATGAAGAGGGATATCTTATATTTCTTGTCTAGATGCTTGAACTATCAACATGTGAAGTTTGAGCACTAGAGGCCAGGTGGTTTGACTCAGAAGCTACCCATTCTGAAGTTCAAATGGGAGCGGATAGCTATGGACTTCATGGTAGGCTTGCCACATAATCTACAGAGATTTGATGCTATTTAAGTCATCGTGGATAGGTTGATGAAGTTTGCTCACTTTCTGCCAGTTCAAGCTTCCTATAGTTCTGAGAGGTTGTCTCATATCTACATCCGTAAGATTGTCCATTTGCATGGGGTTCCAGTTTCTATCATTTTGACAGTGGTAATCAGTTTACTTTGTGCTTCTAGAGGTTTATTCAGAGAGAATTGGGTACCATAGTTGAGCTTAGCACTGCCTTTAACCCACATATTGATGGTCAGTCAAAGCATACTATTCAGGTTCTGGAGGATATGTTGTGGGCCTTTGTTATTGATTTTGTTGGTCAGTGGGACCAGTTTTTAGCCTTGGTAGACTTTGCGTATAATAATAGCTACCACTCCAGTATTCAGATGGATCTATTTAAGGTGTTGTATGGTAGGCAGTGCAGGTGTCCAGTGGGTTACTTTAATGCCTTCAAGGTTAGGGAGTGGGGTACTGACTTGCTTTGTGATTCCATGGATAAAGTTTAGGTTATTGAAGAGAGGCTTCGTACTACCCAGAGTAGGCAGAAGAGTTATGCTGATCGGAGGGTTCGATACTTAGAGTTTATGGTTGGTGACCATGTGTTCCTTCGAGTGTCACCCGTGAAGGGCGTGATGAGGTTTGGGAGGAAGGGTAAGTTCAGTCGTAGATTCATTGGGCCATTTAAGATCCTTCGTCATATCAGGAAGGTAGCATATGAGCTAGCCTTGCCTCCTACTCTTTCAGGTGTTCATCCTATTTTCTACGATCCTATGTTGAGGCGATATATTTTGGATGAGTCTCACGTGCTTCAGTGGGATTCGGTTCAGTTGGATGAGTCTCTAGCCTTTGAGGAGGAGCCAATTGCTATTTTCGATAGGCAGGTTAGAAAGTTAAGGTCCAAGGAGAATTCGTCAGTTAAGTTCCAATAGTGGCATCGTCCTATTGAGGAGGCTACTTGGAAGACCAAGACTGACATGCGGACCCACTACCCTCAACTTTTTGAGCCTTCAGGTATCTTTCCTTTCTTTGACTTTTGAGGATTAAAGTATTTTTAGTAGTGGATGTTGTAATGATCCTCTAGGTCATTTTCTTGATTTTCATTCATTTTCTACATTTCGAGCCTTTCCACAGCGGCTACAGATCATTTATGACTTGTCAGGACTGACAATTTAGTTCTTGGGCAGTTCGTTTGTGTTTTAAGCCTTTTTCCCTATTTTGAAACTCTTAATGCTGGTAGGTTGACTTTGGTCAACACTCAAAGAAGACAGCCTCGGATGGAAATTTTGTCAGTGTGATTAGCTCCAGAATATTGACTTTGGGCTAGTAGGACCTTTGGTTCGGGTCCCAAGGCTTTCTGACTCATTTCAAGCTATTGGGTTCCTTTTGGTTAAAAGTTAGTTTTGGGCATAGGACCCACTCATTATCAAAACGATCTCTGTTGGGGATTTTATCAATTTCGTTGAGTCTAGAATACCATTTTTGGTAGGGTAGCGTATTTGGTTTCTGTTCATGGGGTTTTGAATGAATCTTAAGGGTGCGATCGAAGAGTTTTGAGGTTTGTTGGTGCAGCTGGTTCTTGTGTGGCGTGCCTGGGAGGCGCACTTGCATAGTCTTCCTGACGGCACCAACCACATCTACGGCCCTGGGTGATGTTGGCAGGGGGTGCCTCTGTGCTTCTTTTTTCGTACCTGCGAGGCTGGGGGTTCTCATTAACCTCCGCCCCCGCGGTAGTCTGGGCGCAGCAGCGTCGTTGTACATGCATCAATATGACCGGAGGTGCGTCGATCTCTAATAGATTTAAATGAGTTTCTTCTTTATTTCAATTCACTTCCAACAACTATTTTCTATTGTTGAGCTCGGGTGAAGAGGAATAATACTCCATTTTCTCATCAATTTCTTGTGCTTAAGGTAATTCCCTCTCACTATTCGTTCTAGTTCTTATCCTAGCATTATTTTCGTGATTCCTTCCATAGATTTGATTCAAATTGCATGGTTCCCTCTCTAAGCTTTATTGGCATATCTCGGACCATTTGAGGTCTGAACTCTCAGTTGTTTTCACCCAAATTTGGGGCATGCACCCCATACCTCGTGAGGAGCGCATTTATGAATTTTGTTTTCTGTTTCATTGCATGGGCCCATAGGGTCATTTTTACCCGATTTCTAGCCTGAATTTTTATATAGCAATATGGGTGTCATTCTTCTTATCTTGACACCTAGTTTATGTTCTTGATAGCGTGTCAGCATTTTGAGGCTATTCAGAAGGGGAAGGCACACGAGTGATGATTCTTGCTTGCAGTTCAGCCCCGAGATAGGTTACGATTTATTTATCTTAGACCTGGTTTGGTTAGATTTTTATATGTTATGAGTTTCATGAGCGTTAGGCTAGGTTTTAGATTAGAATTAGGCTTAAATCATGTTTTTGCTTATCTTTGGCCATTTTCGAGACTGTAGAATAGCAATATCATGTTTACCCTTAGTTTAGGAGCTTATAATTTGTTGTGACTAGCCTAGAATCCTTAAAATAATTTAAGTAGGTTGTAGAGGTTGAGTAGGTATTTGCTTTATTGCCATTATTGTGTAACTGTGGGCCTGAGGCCATAGCATGGATCGGACGAAGTTACAAACCAGTTGTCTTGTTTGGAGGGTGTCTTACCCTGGTTGTTTATAAGTATATGATATTCACTAAATTTGGTATCATATATCGTGTTTCATTGCATGGCAAATGGTTTGGAAATGAAAGAAATATGGGATTTTTGGTTCAAACTTTAGATTTTCTACTTAACCACTGATTTTCGAAAGAAAGGAAAGTACCACTATTTATGCCGGTTCGAGAGACATTTTCGAACCCTTTCTATATTTATTTTTCTATTGATGAGATCAATGGATGATTATGGGTGGCCCATGGAGCACATATTCGGGTTTTATTTTATACATATGTTGATGAGCTCGAGGTTAAATTTCGGGCGCCCGAGGTACCAGATACTGGATTTTACTTTTCTTCATTGGCCACATTCTGCATCATATCACCTCTCGATGCATTGCCTTTGCGTATGTGTACTTGGAGTGCCTTTGCCTTTATTATCATTATTATCTTCACCGTCAGTTTAGATAGCTCTATTTTCTGTTGATAACTAGATTTAGGTGGATCCCTATAGCTAGTTTACTTTCTTGTGTCTTGTAATATATATTATGTTTCTGAGCTCAATCATCCTATGATGCCTACTGGGTACCCATTGTTTTGGTACTTATACTAAAATCTGCATCTTCTTCTGATGCAGCACCTAGTACGAGTAACCCTCGTTGACCCTCCAGTCATTCTTGGCCAACTACTGTTTGGATTGCACTGAGCTCCCGGCATTTAGAGATCCTCTACTCCTTTCCATCTATATTTTTGTCTATATTTTTGTATTTTGGATAGACAACACTTATTGTATAACATTATTCTATACTTTAGATGCTCTTGTATCGGTGACACCAAGTCCAGGGTTGGTCTCTATTTATGTTTTTCTTCCCGGTCACTTTGGGGCCATTTTTGTATATTTATTTCTGTTGGTTTATATCTATACTGTTGGCTCCCATTTTGTATGTTTCCCTTCTGCTTTTTGTTATTTAAAATGTTTTACTGTACTTTTGCATTCTTCGATTGGCTTGCCTACCAGGGGGTTATGTAGGAGCCATCGCGTCCTGATTTTGGGTCGAGACAGTATGTCAATTATTGAGTATGAAGTAAGGTTCCTTGCCTTAGCCTCCCATTCTTGATGATACCTCCCATCGAGGCAGAGCAAATTCACAGTTTTGATCACTCTAATTTGTTTTGTTGCCGCTCAATTGGTGTCTTCTAGAGCTTTTTGATAGTAGGTGATAGTTCATGTTAATGAGATTGAGATGATTCGTCACCAATCCTATGAAAGCAATGACAAGAAAGGTCGTAGGTCTAGAGGTTTCAATGGCACTTCATCCATATGCAGGGGTTTCTTGGATAATGGTTATTCTGCTCAATATAGTCATCTAGTTCAGGAAGGACTTTAGTCATCAAAGGGTGGTCACGGGATAGGTTTCTTAAGACTCTCATGTTAGATCTTCTCATGGAGGGTATTCAGGTTCTTTTAGACCATCTCAACAGCCCACGACTGGTAGAGGATGAAATAATTACGGTGAGATTGTCCATTATCAAGGGATTATCCTATTTTATATGTAGTAAGGCCCATTAGAGTACTCAAGTATAGCCATCCAGACTAGTGACACAGCCGGTTAGGGGCTGAGGTAGTTCATACACCAGTAGGGGTGGTTCACATACTAGTAAGGGTGGTGGTAGAGGAGTTGTTTAGACTAGGGGTGACCGTACCCATAGTTATATTTCCCTAGTAGACCCAAGGTTGAGGTTTTCAATATTATGTTTATAGGTATTGTTCCATTATGCCATTAACCTATTTCAATTTTATCTGATCCTGAATCTACATTCTCATATGTGTTTACATACTTCCCATCGGGTTTAGATATGACTTGTGATTCTTTGTTTATGCCTATACGCGTTTCTACATTTGTGGATAATTATTTAGACGTGGATTAGGTGTACCGATCTTGTGTAGTAACATTGATAGGGTACGATTGTAACAACTCTCATAGTTATTTTTGCATTCTTTCGTGTTTTGACTTTCCCTTTCTCATAGTTGTCTTATGGTATTTATGATCCGTACAGGTGATTGGCATGACTCTCAAGGTGATTGGTTAATAATTATGAACATTTTTCATTTTGGAAAGTTTGGAAGTTGATATGGTTGACTTGGTCAACATCCATAGAAGTTGAGCTCGTATTCTAAATTATGTCAGTGCCATCAACTTCGGAACATGATTTTTGGGTTAGTAGGACTATTAGTTTGGGTCCTGAGACATCTAGATGAGTCTTTTAAAGAGTTTTTGAGTTTTAAGAATTGGAAACTAAAGAGAGTTGGCCAAAGCAAACATTTGAGGTTAGAAAGGTTGATTTTGAGTTTTGATGATTTCACAAGGTCTATACCGTGATTTTTTGTCTAGTTGAAGGTTTTATTCAGTTCATAAGTGTCACGACCTAACTGCCATGAATGGAACCCACACAGAATCCCTGGTGGGAGAACCAAATACCCAAGTCAACACTTGAACAAAACTAAGCAGCTAAAAACCAATTTGCATTAAATAAGCCAAGATTCACATCTAAGTATGGCATCTGAATTCTCACCACACACCACCTTGTTCCGGAGCTTGTTCAATTGCACATCTTAAAACTATTTGGCCTTGATTTCCTCCAGAAATGTGGACTTAAACTCAATACTGGCCAACACTCCACCCTTTTCTAAAATGCCCAACTGCATGAACCTAGATGCTAGAGTTTGAATCTCTCTAGCCAAGGGTTGCTTGGACACCCCCAAACAAACCAAACTGCCCATGCTTACTACTTTCCGGCTCAATACATCTGCCACCACATTGGCCTTACCCGAATAATACTGAATGGTCAGTCATAATCTTTCAAAAACTCCATCTACCTTCTCTGTCTCAGATTCAGATCCTTCTGTGTAAACACATGTTGCAGGCTGCGATGGTCTGTGAACACCTCACACTTGACACCATAGAGATAGTGTCTCCAGATCTTAAATGCAAATACTACCGCTGCCAACTCCAAATCATAGGTCGGGTAATTCTTTTTGTGAGGCTTCAATTGCCTTAAAGCATAAGCTATGACATTCATGTCCTGTATCAATATAGCACCCAAATCCAAATGTGAAGCATCACAAAATACAATAAAGTCCTTACCTTTAATCGACAATGAGAGAATAGGAGTTGTAGTCAGAAGTGTCTTGAGCTTTTGGAAGCTATCCTCGCACTTGTCAAACCAAACAAAGGGTACCTTCTTTTGGGTCAACCTTGTCAAGTGAGTAGCAATGGAAGAAAAATTCTTGATGAACCTGCGATAACAGCTAGATAGACCCACAAAACTCTTACCTTAGTCTCAGAGCTAGGCCAGACCAAACTCTTAACTGCTTCAACCTTCTGGGAATCCATCATCACCCCTTTTTCCAAGACCACATGCCCTAAGAAGGCAACCAAAGATAACCAAAATTCGCATTTCGAAAATTTAGCATATAATTTCTTTTCCTTCAGAATTCCTAAAACTATACGAAGATGCTCTGCATGCTCCTCCTTACTGTTGGAGTAAATCAAAATATCATCGATAAAAACAATCATGAATGAATCCAAGAATAACTTAAAAACCCTATTCATCAAGCTCATAAAGGTTGTCGGCATATTGGTCAACCCAAACGACATTACCAGGAACTCATAATGCCTATACCAAGTCCTGAAAGTCACTTATAGGTATATCCTTAGGCCTAATTTTAAGTTGATGATACCTTGACCTTAGGTCAATTTTAGAAAACACCAAAGCACCTTACAACTGGCCGAAAAGGTAATCTATGCGGGGAAAGGAATATTTATTCCGGATGGTAACCTTGTTCAATTGCCTATAGTTTATACACATCCGTATGCTACCATCCTTTTTCTTAACAAACAAGACTGGAGCACCCTATGGAGAAGCACTAGGATGAATAAGTCCTTTAACTAGAAGTTCTTGAAGCTGAGTTTTGAGTTTCCTCAACTCTGCCGGAGCCATATGATAAGGAGGAATAGAGATTGGGTGAGTGCCCAACTCCAAATATATACAGAAGTCAATATCCCTGTCCGGAGGCATACCAGGCAGATCCATAGGAAATACCTCCTGAAATTCCAAAACCAATAGACTGACTCAATAGAAGGGGACTCCATACTAATATCTTAAAGATGAGACAGGAAGGCTGAACACCCCTTCCCGACTAGCTTTATAGCTCGAATAAAGGATATGATCTTCACTAGCTTAGGCTTATACACACCCTCTCACTCTAGTCAATTTATACCCAGGATTTCTAGAGTGATTGTCTTAGAATTATAGTTCAACACAGCGTGATAAGGAGATAGCCAAGCCATACCAAATATAATATCAAAATCCAGCATATATAAAATGACCAAATATACCCAAGTTTGAAAACCCATAAACACAATAGAGCATAAATGATACACATGGGTCACTACTACAGACTCCCCAACTGGAGTAGAAATATAAATAAGAGAATCAAGAACATCACAAATCAAGTTCAGACCCAAGGCAAATCTAATAGATACATAAGAATATGTGGAACCCAGATCAAATAAAATAGAATCCATCCAGTCATAGACGAGAATAGTACTTGTTATCACAACATTAAATGCCTCGGCCTCAGACTTACCCGGAAAGGCGTAATAATGGGCTCTATCATCAATCTGGGAAACCTCTCTAGCTGGCTGCGGCATTCCCCTCCCTATCTTACCATTACCTCTGTTACCTCTACGGGATCCCTGATTATTAGCTCGCCCACTCTGTAGACGTTCCCTGCCATTGCCACCTTCACCTGTGGGAACCACAACCTTACTCTACTACTTCACCTGATTACCTACCTGCCTCATAGGGCATTCCCTCTTAAAATGACCCATATCACCACAATAGAAATATTCTCGCTCAAGAGAGGGCCTGCTGGCAGAAGAATAAGAAGCCCCATGGCCTCTAGGAACTGGAGACTGCTGAATGGCCCCTGAATGACCGCCTGTAGAAGCTGGTAATGCTGACGGAATAGGACAAGCCAAATGAATCTACTGACTAGGACCTCTGGAATAATAACCACTGAAATTACCCATACTCTTGGACTTCTTAGCTAACACCTTAGCCTGCCCAACTTGCTTAACTCCTTCTAGTTTCTTCACATAGTCAGTCACCTTATTAAAGCTCTTCCCTGTCAAAGTTATATGAACGAATAGAACTTGTAAGTCAATATTCAAACCTGTAACATACAGAAGAATCCTCTCTTCCTCAGTTCCTAGTAGTTGGGTAGCATAGCGAGACAAGGAATGAAACATAGCCTCATAAACTGCAACAGATATGTTGCCCTATTCAAGAGCCAAAAACTCATCCTTCTTGTGATCCCTGAGAGTAATGGGCACATATTTTTCCAGAAATAACGCATGAAACTAGGCCCAAGTCATCAGAGGCAAAGCTAATGAACGAGATTCCACTACAACTTGGCATCACCCTATTGCTGAAAAGTCACAAACTCTACCCCATGCTGTTGTACAATACCCAATTTAAGTAACCTCTCATAACAATCCAGAAAAAACTTGAAGGCATCCTCATTCTCTATACCATGAAATGATAGAGGTTTCAGCTTCAAGAACTTAGTCAACAGCTCATGATTGATCCCCGGTCATGACAGGGCCTAGTACGGGATAGAAGAATACATCAGTACCCAAAGCTTTATCCATTATAAGAGCTATGGCAATAGCAGGATGAGAACCCAAAACCTGAACTGCTGGCGTAGCAGGGGTGGCTCTAGTACCTGCCAGCCCACTCAAAAATACCAACACCTATTGAATGACCTCAGAAGACATAGGAGGTAAGCCTGCACCTCCAACCGATGTTGCCACCTCTGGTTCTGCGCCATCCTCGTGTACCACCTCAGTATCCTCAACATGATCATGGGGTGGGGGAGGGGTCACCAACCTATGCTAAGTAGCCACCTGAGATCCACTCCTGGTGGGTGTCGCTCTCCCTCTGCCCATGCCCCTTCCTTGCCCTCGAGACACCGGTCCCACAGTTGGAGCTGCTTCCCTTGCTTTATTTTATCTGGTATTAACCATCTACGGACAAAATAATGAAGGAAGTTAGATAAAAATTTGGATCGCCAAATACCAACTGGAATCAAGTTATAGCACGAAGGAAGAAAGAAGAGATAGTTTCTTAAAATCTTGTATCCTCTCGAAGAAAAATACAGACATCTCGTATGATGAGATCAACGAACCTAGGGCTATGATACCATCATTATCATGACATAAACCACCAGGAGTGGCACCCACACTAAACCCCCGATGGGAGAATCAAATACCTAAGCTAACACTTGAAGAAAACTAAGCAGCTAAAAACCAGTTTGCATTAAATAAGCCAAGATTCACATCTAAAATGAACAATCAAAAACCCTGCAGAAATAATACCCTAGAATCTGAAAGTTGTGTACCAAAACTCTAAAAACATGTCTAGAATACGGGGATGAAACCCCAAAACAAATTGGTTTTTAGACTATGTCCTAGGGAGGGTATTTTAAAGTTGTAAAACAGTTTTATTGTATTTCTTTATAAAGGAGTTTTCCTGAATAAAAGGTTGTAAAGGTTTTTATGTATCAAAAATGAAGGTTTATGGTTATACTTGAGTTTTTTTGTATTTACCTGTTGGATGAGTGGTAAGGGTTCATCTATCTAGGTGCATAGAGTAGGCACCCACACGGCATGGTAAGTTGGGTCGTGATAGTTTTTCATTTATCTAAGATATAAAGGAGTTCGGGGGACTTTTCGAAATTGAATTCGGGTAAGTAGAACTCCCGGAATTGAGGTTGACGTGAAGGAGTTATTTCAGGACGTAGGGAAAATGAGTGTGTTGTGAAATAGACCAATTTTGGAGAATTTATGACTTTCTATCCCATGTCAACCACTGTAGCGGTTGACACTCTGTCATAGCGGAGAAAATACTGCTACAGTGGAAGTCAACATCAGTCAGCCTCTGCCATAGCGGATGACTCCGCTACAGCGGTACCGCTATAGTGGAGCGGACCTCTATAGTGGAGCGTGATGGGATTTAATGCAGAAATTTCCCCAAAATAGTTTAGTTTTTCTGAAATGTTTTGGGAGAAGAAGGGGCCATTTTGGATAATTTCCATCCGTTTTTCACCATTTTTCATCCTAAAGGTAAGGATTCTACTCTCTAAACTCCATAATAACTTTCCTATGCTATAGAATTGCTAGGGGTGGACTTGGGGAAAGGTTTGGAATAACCTAGAATTGTAGAATCCGGGGAAAAAGGGGAATTCTAGGGTGCTAGAGTTCTTGGATATTGTTTATAGTTAATGGGTAATGATCACCAAGCTTAAATTCTCTAAATGTATCGGTATAAATAATAATCTTAGGTGAATTAATGATGGGAAAGCTCGAAAAGGGTTGGGATGATCATGGTTTGTCCTGGGGATTAGGATTTTGTATAATCCGGGTAATTTTGGCCAGTTATATAACTATAGTATTTATGTGTTTGTTTCTAGACCAAGAACAAGCAAGGGATGCTGAAAAGTGGAAAGCTCCGACACTATAGAGCTTGATTATTTAAGGTAGGTGATGGTTATTTATTCCTGTATGCATTGTATATTTGTGTACCTTTATCTAACTATTTGTATGGTTTGCATTGCTTAGGGAATGATTTAGGAATGTCCAAAGGTCATGTTTCAGTCTTGTGAAATAAACTAGGTGTTATTGCTTGTTGGTTTACAAGTGTTGATTGTTCATTGTTTATGACTGTGGATTTATGTGACATTCGGTTGGCTCGGGTAACATTCCCGGTACGGGTATACTAATGGTTGGCTTGGGTACCATGCTTTATATGGGATATACTAATATTTGGCTTGGATACCACGCCTGGTATGGGAAATACTGACTGGTAGGCTCGGGTACCATGCCTGGTACGGGTTTACTTTATTGTATTGCTGCATTTTTACTAATGGTTCCCTGATTAGACTGGGTTGTGTTTATGATTTGTACTTGTGCATATGGTTCTTGAGAGGTCGGGTTATCATCATATTGATTTGTGAGTTGGACTTGGTGTAGACCGGGTTGTATGTTTTATACTTAGGTGTTGTCTAGAGGGGATCCAGGGTGGGTTCAGGATATGTAATGCGGTATAATTATTGTTTATTGTGGATTTTTGATCATAGTTGTGAAAGTGGATTACATATGGGGACAAGCTAGGGAGAGATTTGTAGCCTAGAATTACTTGTTGGCTTGTTTACATATTTCCTGTACTATTACTTGACTTTTGTACTGTTCATATAATGTTTATTTGGAATAGGCTGATGATCCTACCAGTACACGGTGGTTGTGTACTGATACTGCACTTGCGTTTCTTTTGTGAGTTTAGGAAATCTTCCGGCAATTGATGCATGACCTCACCTGTAGGCCTGACACTTCAAGACATCAAGGGTGAGCTGTTCGATCGAGCTACCTTGGTTTCTTTCTTATTGGTTGTAGCCCACTTGTTTCGGGATTAGACAATTGCTTATTTTGGAGTTGCATACCCATACTCTACATTTGGTAGCATTTTGGTACGATGACCTTCAGGTTCTAGGGGATTTTTCGCAGGTTATTTATTATAGTTGGTTTGATTTTGGTTAATTATTGCTAGTTTATTTTCTTGCATACTGGTTTTAAGCTGTTAGGCTATGCTAAAGGTTGAGTTCTATTGGTTCGCTCATCCGGGGGTTGGGTGGGTGCCACTCGTGATGGTCTGGGTTGTGATAAAGATGGTATCAGAGCCCTAGGTTCATTGATCTCGTCGTATCAAAACAGGTTTAGTAGAGTCTTGTGGAATGGTACGGAGTTGTCTGTACTTCTCCGCAAAAGGCTATAGGGATTTAGGAAAAATATCTCTTCTTTCTTCCTTTGTGATGTAACTTGATTCCAATTGGTATCTGGTGATACAAATTGGTATCTGACTCTTTCACTCTTCTTTCCACAGATGGTTAACACCAGGAACAACGGAGCTAGAGCAGCGGTCCCAGCGGCGGGCCTGACTGTCAGAGGCAGAGGCAGGGGTAGGGGCAGAGGTCGAGGTAGGGCCACACCTGCCAGGGGTGGAGCTCAAGCTGCTGCAGGAGTGCGAGAAGCAACCCCTCCCCCACCTCAGGAATAGGTTGTGATGTGGAAGTTGTTGTGTAGGATGATGGGGCGCAAGTAGAGGCAGCACCGGTTGGAGGTGCAGGCCTTCCCTCTATGACGCTCGAAGCATTTTAGCAGGCTTGGAACTTCTTGAGTGGTTTGGTTGGTGCAGGAGCCAGCCCCGCGGGTGTTGCAAATCAGGCTCTGGGCACTTAGCCAGCAGTCACTACGGCTCCTCGGATTGATGCAGCTTTAGGCACCAGTGATTTCTTCAGGTCAATGCTAGGCCCGGTAATGACAGGTAGTGAACATAAGATGTTGACCAAGTTTCTAAAGCTGAAACCTCCCATGTTTCAGGGTACTGATAGGAAAGATGCTTATGAGTTCATATTAGATTGCTATGAGAGGCTGGACAAGCTAGGCATTGTGCAACAACATGGAGTTGAGTTCATCATATTTCAGTTGTAGGGTGATGCCAAGCAGTGGTGGAGATCTTATGTGGAATGTCTATCATCTATTTTGCCCCTACTGACTTGGGAGCAGTTTCACGCTCTCTTTTTAGAGAAGTATGTACCCCGTACTCTAAGAGATAGGAAAAAAGATGAGTTCTTGAATTTGGAACAGGGTAGCATGTCGGTCTCTGGTTATGAGGCTAAGTTTAACGCTTTGTCTCGTTTTGCTACACAATTGTTGGGTTCCGAGGAGGAGCGGGTTTGATTGTTTATGAAGGGTTTGAATACTAAGCTTCAGGTATTGTCTGTGCATATGACTTCATCAGGGAAAGGCTTCAATGAAGTGGAAGATTATGTAAAGAAACTTGAGGGAGTCAAGCAAGCGGGGCAGGCTAAAGTGTTAGCCAAGAATCCCCGAAATGAGGGAAATTACAGTGGTTCGTACTCTAGGGGCCAAAATCAGCAAATATACTCAGCCCGTCCTATTCAGTCATCTCTGTCAGCTGCTACAGGTGGTCATCCGGGAGCTAATCAGCAGTTTTCAGCTCCTAGAGGCTACAGAGCATCTTACACATCTGCCAGCAGGCCTACACTTGATCATGGTTGCAACCATTGTGGTGATCTGGGCCACTTTAAGAGGGTGTACCCTCACAGGCAGACTGGTAATTAGGTTCAGCAGCAGTCTAAGGTTGTGGTCCCAGCAGGTAGAGGTGGTTATGCTAAAGGTCATCCACAGGGTGGGAGAGGTAACTTTTAGAAAGGCTAGGGAGACAGAGAAAATGGCGGCGGGGGTAGGGGTGCAGCGCATCCGACCAAGGAAGTTGCCCAGATTGATGATTGGGCTCACTGTTACGCATTTCCAGGAAGGTCTAAGGCTGAGGCATCAGACGTAGTGATCACACGTACTATTCTTGTCTGTGATAGGATGACTTTGGTACTTTTTTACCCAGGTTCTACATATTCATATGTGTCTGTGAAATTTTCTATGGGTCTGGATTTGACTTGTGATATCCTTGATTCCCCTATCCATGTTTCTATCTCGGTTGGAGAGTTGGAGATTGTGACTCATGTTTATCGTAGTTTCTCTGTTGTATTTGTGGGTTTGCATACATGGGTAGACTTGGTAATTCTTGATATAGTAGACTTCGACGTCATTTTGGGCATGACCTGGTTATCCCCTTATCATGTTGTGTTGAATTGTAACACCAAGTCTGTGGCTCTAGAAATTCTGGGTAAGGATAGGTTAGAGTGGGAAGAAGTGTACAGGGCCAAGCCGGTCAAGGTGATATCATTTGTTTGGGATAGACAGCTAGTGGGGAAGGGGTGTCTAGCCTTTTTGGCTCATCTTTAGGATGATAGTGTGGAGTCCCCATCTATTGAGTCAGTTCCAGTTGTTTCATAGTTTCGGGAGGTGTTTCCAATGGATTTTCCTAGTATGCCTCCGGATAGGGATATCGATTTCTGTATTGACTTGGAGCTGGGCACTCGCCCAATTTCCATCCCTCCTTATCGTATGGCTCCGGCAGAGTTAAGGGAATTTAAGTATCAACTTCAGGAACTCCTAGATAAGGGATTTATCCATCCCAGTGCTTCACCTTGGAGTGCTTCGATCTTGTTTGTGAAAAAGAAGGATGGTAGTATGCGGATGTACATAGATTACAGGCAGCTGAACACAGTTACCATCCAAAATAAGTACCCTTTACCCCATATTGATAATCTTTTTGACCAGTTACAGGGTGCATCTATGTTTTCAAAAATTGACTTGAGGTCGGGATATCATCAGTTAAAGATTAGGCCTGAGGACATTCCTAAGACTGCTTTTCGAACTCGGTATGGACATTGCGAGTTCTTAGTGATGTCATTTGGGTTGACCAATGCACCGGCAGAATTCATGAGTTTGACGAATGGGGTGTTAAACCTTACTTGGATTCATTCGTCATCATTTTTATTGATGATATTTTGATCTACTCCAAGAGTAGGAAGGAGCATGCTGAACATCTCTGTATAGTGTTGGACATTTTGAGACATCAAAAGCTTTATGAGAAGTTCCCCAAGTGTGAGTTTTGGTTGACTTCGATCGCATTCTTGGGGTATGTAGTGTCAGAACAGGGGATGATGATAGATCCCCAGAATATTGAGGCAGTCAAGAGTTGGGTCTGGCCTAGCTCGGTGACTGAGGTGAGAAGTTTTGTGGGACTTGCAGGCTACTATCATAGGTTCATCAAGGATTTTGCATCTATTTCTACTCGCCTGACAAGGCTGACACAGAAAGACGTACCATTTGTATGGTCTGACAAATGTGAGGAGAGCTTCCAAAAGCTCAAGACACTTCTGACCACGGCTCCTATTTTGTCTTTGCCGGTTGAAGGTAAGGAATTTATTGTTTATTATTACGCTTCACATTCTGGTTTGGGTGCTGTGTTGATGCAGGATAGGAATGTGATAGCCTATGCTTCTAGGCAGTTGAAGGTGCATGAGAGAAAATATTTGACTCACGATTTGGAGTTGCCAGCGGTGGTTTTGCACTCAAGATTTGCAGACACTATCTTTATGGTGTCAAGTGTGAGGTGCTTACCAACTATCACAGTCTGCAATATGTCTTCACTCAGAAATACTTGAACCTGAGGCAGTGAAGGTAGATGGAGTTGTTAAAGGACTATGATGTGACTATTCAGTACCATCCGGGTAAGGATAATATGGTGGCCGATGCATTGAGCATGAAGACAGATAGCATGGGCAGTTTGGCTTGTTTGGGTGGTGTCCAAACGACCACTTGCTAAGGAGATTCAGGCATTGGAATCTAAGTTCATGCACTTGGGTATTTCATAACAAGGTGGGATATTGACCAGTACTGAGGTCAAATCCACTTTCATAGAGAAGATAAAGGCCAAATAGTTTCAGGATTCGCAGTTGAGCAGGCTTCAGAACAAAGCAATATTCGGAGAGTCCAGGGATGCCATGTTGGATTCTGGCGGTGTGTTAAATTTCAGAGGAAAGATTTGTGTTCCTCGAGTTGATGACATGATTCAGAAAGTGTTGGCAGAGGCTCATGGTTCGCGGTATTCGATTCATCCGGGTATAACCAAGATGTACAAAAATTTGAGGCAACTTTATTGGTGGCCTGGGATGAAAAGGGACATAGCGGATTTTGTGTCCAAGTGTCATAATTGCCAGCAGGTCAAGTATGAACACTAAAGGCCTACAGGACTAATTCAAAGAATGTCCATTCCAGAGTGGAAATGGGAACGGATAGCCATAGATTTTGTGGTGGGTATCCCCAAGACTTTGGGGAAGTATGACTCTATTTGGGTCATTCTTGACAGGCTGACCAAGTCAGCTTACTTCATTCCGGTCAGGGTGGCTTACAATTCGCAGCAATTGGCTAAGATCTACGTGAAAGAGGTTGTGAGATTACTTGGGGTGCCACTGTCCATTATTTCAGACAGGGGTATGCAGTTTACCTCCAAGTTTTGGGGTAAGTTGCATGAGGAGTTGGGCACTCAACTCACCTTTAGTACAGCCTTCCATCCTCAGACTGATGGTCTGTCCGAGAGGATGATTCAAGTACTGTAGGACATGCTGAGAGTATTGTGATTGACTTTGAGGGTCATTGGGACCAGTTTCTACCATTGTGTGAGTTCTCATACAATAATAGCTACCACTCATATATCGACATGGCACCGTCTGAGGCTCTGTATGGGAGGAATTGTAGGTCATCTATAGGGTGGTTTGAAGAAGGTGATGTAAAGCCTTTGGGAGTAGACTTGGTAAGAGAAGAACAAGAAAAGGTAAGAGGCATTCAAACCAAGTTGCTAGCTGCCCAAAGTAGGCATAAGAATATGCGGATCGCAAGGTAAGGGACATGGAATTTCAAATTGGTGAGCAGGTATTGTTGAAAGTGTCACTAATGAAGGGAGTTATGCATTTCAGTAAGAAGGGCAAGCTCAGCCCTCGGTTCATCGGACTGTTTGAATTTCTTGATATCGTAGGGCCAATGGCTTACAGATTAGCACTGTCGCCCAGTATGTCGGGTGTCCATCCGGTATTCCATGTATCCATGATGAAGCGATACTATGGGTATGGGGACTACATCATCAAGTGGTATGAGATGTTATTTCATAAGAATCTTTGCTATGAAGAGGAACCAGTTGTGATTCTTGATTGGGATGTCCAAAAATTGAGGACAAAGTTGATCAGTATGGTAAAGGTTTAATAGAAGCATCGTTCGGTTGAGGAAGCCACTTGGGAAAATAAGAAGGATATGTGGGACAAGTACCCTCACCTGTTTGAGGATACATGTACTACTCTTTTTGCTCTTTACTTTTCATATTTTTGGGTTTGATCATTCAGGAATGAACGACGGATAAATCGGTATCTGTTATAATGACCAGGTCCGTTGTAATGAGTAAACCATTTGTGCCAATTCTTAGAGTTAGAAAACTCCGTGTTTGGGAGTTTGAAATTCTGGGCTAGGCTAGTCTCGGACAGTTTTAGAGTGAGGTATGGTCTAGGGAAATACGGGTAAGGATTGGGTTAAATGTCTTGATTTGAGCTAGTTTTCCATTTAGCTAAGACATAAAGGAGTCTGGGGGACTTTTCGAAATCAAATTCGGGTAAGTAGAACTCCCAGTATTGAGGTTGACGTGAAGGGGTTATTCCGGATCGTCAAAAAAATGAGTGTTGTAAAATGGACCAATTTTAGAGACTTTATGACTTCATGTCGCATGTCAATTGTTGTCCGACATAGCCACCTCCGCCATAGCGGATAAAATACTACTACAGCAAAAGTCAATGTCGGTCAGCCTCTGCCATAGTGGATGACTCCACTACGGTGATACCGCTATAGCCGAGCAGACCGCCATAGTGGAGCGTGATAGGATTCAATGCAGAAACTTCTCCAAAATAGTTCAATTTTTCTTAAAACGTTTTGGGAGAAGAATGGGGTGATTTTGGGAGATTTCCATCTGTTTTTCACTAGTTTTCGTCCTAAAGGTAAGGATTCTACTCCCAAACTCCGTAATATCTTTCCTACGCTATAGAATTGCTAGGGGTGGACTTGGGGAAAAGTTTGGGATAACCTAGGATTGTAGAATCCAGGGAAAAAGGGGAATTCTAGGGTGCTAGAGTTCTTGGTTATTGTTTATAGTTAATGGGTAATGATCACCAAGCTTAAATTCTCTAAATGTATCGGTATAAATGATAATCTTAGGTGAATTAATGGCAGAAAAGCCCGAAAAGGATTGGGTTGATCATGGTTTGTCCTGGGGATTAGGATTTTGTATAATCCGGGTAATTTAGGTCAGTTAATTAACTATAGTGTTTATGTGTTTGCTTCTAGACCAAGAACAAGTAAGGGATCCTTAAAAAGGGAAAGTTCTGGCACAGTAGAGCTTGATTATTTGAGATAGGTGATGGTTATTGATTCTTGTATGCATTGTATGTTTGTGTACCTTTGTCTAAGTATTTGTATGGTTTGCATTGCTTAGGGAATGATTTAGGAATGTCCAAAGGTCCTGTTTCAGTCTTGTGAAATGAACTAGGTGTTATTGCTTGTTGGTTTACAAGTGTTGATTGTTCATTGTTTGTAACTGTGGATTTATTTGACATTCGATTCGCTCGGGTACCACGCCTAGTACGGGTATACTAACGGTTGGCTCGGTTACCACGCCTGGTACGGGATATACTAACGGTTGGCTCAGATACCATGCCTGGTATGGGAAATACTGACTGGTTGGCTCGGGTACCACGCCTAGTACGGGTTTACTTTATTATATTGCTGCATTTTTACTAATGGTTCCCTAAGTGGATCGGGTTGTGTTTATGATTTATAATTGTGCATATGGTCCTTGAGACGCCAGGTTATCATCATATTGATTTGTGAGTTGGTCTTGGTGTAGACCGGGTTGTATGTTTGACACTTAGGTGTTGTCTAGAAGGGATCCAGGGTGGGTCCGGGATATGTAATGCGGTATAATTATTGTTTATTGTGGATTGTTGATCATAGTTGTGAAAGTGGATTACATGTGGGGACAAGCTAGGGATATACTTGTAGCCTAGAATTACCTGTTGGCTTGTTTACATGTTTACATGTTTCCCGTACTATTACTTGACTTTTGTACTGTTCATACAATGTATATTTGGAACTGGCTGATGATCCTACCAGTACACGGTGGTTGTGTACTGATACCGCACTTGTATTTCTTTTGTGAGTATAGAAAATCTTCTGGCGGTTGACGCATGACCTCACCTGTAGGCCTGACACTTCAAGACATCAAGGGTGAGTTGTTCAATCGAGCTGCCTTGGTTTCTTTCTTATTGGTTGTAGCCCACTTGTTTCGAGCTTAGACTATTGCTTATTTTTGGGTTGCATCCCCGTACTCTAGATTTGGTAGCATTTTGGTACGATGACCTTCAGGTCCTAGGGGATTTTTCCGCAGGTTATTTATTATAGTTGGTTTGATTTTGGTTAATTATCGCTAGTTTATTTTCTTGCACACTGGTTTTAAGCTGTTAGGATATGCTAAGGGTTGAGTTCTATTGATTCACTCATTCGAGGGTTGGGTGGGTGTCACTCGCGTCGGTCTGGGCCGTGACAAGAATCAATGAATTCCCTAATAGTATCCAACACATAATTTATGAAGTTACAATAAATATTTTGAAAATCACCATTTTTTCGTTAATCTTTATACGATCAAGTACAAAAAAAATTCTTTTTTTCTCAATTTTTGAAATATGTGATAATAAGATATCATTAGAAAACAATGAGAAAACAATTAAAGCTTTAGGCTAAGATACATTTTAGAATATAATTTTGTATTTGAAATAAGAATTCATATGCTTGAAAGTGACAAATATTATTATTAGGGTTAAACTTCTCAAGTTCGACATACTTGAATCTTCAACTTATTTTGGTCTAAATCTACTTTTACAATAATTTTGCAATTTATGAAAATAATATTAGTCATAATATCCATTTGATATATGTAAGCTAAAGTTAAAATACCAGCACTTTAAAGTCATAATACCATCATTTAGTATATACATACATATATATATATATATATATATATAAGGTTGCTAATTTTATCGCAGAGTCAAAATTCTTTATCAGATAATTAGAGAATGTAACAGAAAATGTATCTCATTGAAGAAATTTTACAAATACCAAAAGAACAGAAATTCTTGACACGTTAGATTGTGTGTCAAAATACCTAGCCGCTAGCAGATAACACCTAATTCTAGTAGGACTAAAAAGATGATACCAAAAGCAGAAAAATTGAAGAATACTGAAACTTTTGAAAAAGTAGATGATTAATTAGAAAGACTAAATGAAGACAGAAAAATTAACAAAAGTACATAGAGAATTGGGTCAAATGAAGAAATAGAACAAGATCAACAAAAATACAATTATATAATTCAACGAAAGGAGAAGAATAATACCTAGATTGATAGCCTGTTTGACCTAGCGATTGGGAGATAAAAAGGCAATTTTTTAGAATAAAAAATACTTTTTTTGGTAAAACATGGTGTTTGGCAAACTAGCAAAATGCTTTTAAACAGAAGTAGAAGCAGTTTTTCTGTTTTTGGGAAGAAGCAGAAATTTTTTGCTTTTTAAGAAAAGCAGAAGCAGAAAATTAGTTTTTTCAGACAAAATTATCCCTATCATTTATACATATTTACCAATATATTCTTTATTAATTAATGAGCATATCTAATATGTTTGATTAAATTTAATTTAAAATTTTTTTTCTTTATTTTTAATCCATAAATTCTTTATTTTATTTTACGTTTTATATATTATTATTTTATATTATATATATATATATATATATATATATATATATATATATTATTTTACATTTGTATCAGGTAAGATTGAATATGCTAGTGAACCCAAAAAAAAAGTAACACAAAAATAAATTTCTCATTTAATTTTATTATTTTACATATAAATTTTTGTTATTGTGAAAGTTTTACATTTGTTTAAATTATGTTTTTAGTATATTAAATCATTATATTAATATTATATTAATATTTAATATTTTTTTATGTATCTATGTATAATATTGATTAAAAATTTGTAATATGTATTTCTTAATTAAATAAAAACAAAAACTTAATTAAAATTTTTAAAATATATATTTAAATTAATTTCTCTCGATAAAATAATCCTAATAGTGCAAGTTCATTCATACCTGTTCTTTTTCGTAATTTGCCTCTTAAAAGTACTTTTTAAATAAGATTACCCAAACACAATTTATTTATTAAAAGCACTTTTCAAATTAATTAGCCAAATGTAAATTGCTTTTTTTTAAAAGCACTTTTCTAAAAAGTTATTTAATAAAAGTGATTTTGCACATGTAATCAACTAAAATTGAGTTAAATGATCATTGATTGATTGGATCAATCATATTTAATGATAAAATAGGGTGATGTTAGTCTAATTTAAGTCTAAAAGCTAAATTTGATAGTGATCTTATATATTGAGATAGTAATTTGAGATATACTAGATGATCAATTAAACAATTACGCATGTAATCAATCTAAATTGAGTAAATTGATCATTACTTGGTTGTATCAATCATATTTAATAATAAATAGGATGGTGTTAGTCTAATTTAAGAATAAAAATTAGATTTGATTGTGATCTTAATTGAATTTACTTTGACAAGTAAATTAGCAATTGCTGAAATAAGCTACAAAGAGTACGCTAGTTGCTGAATGTTTTATAGCAATTGCTGAAATACGCTCCAGCAAGTACGCTAGTTGCTGAATGCTTTATAGCAATTGCTGAAATATGCTACAACAAGTACGTTAGTTGCTGAAAGTTTCATAGCAATTGTTGCATTATGCTACAACAAGTAAGTTAATTGCTGAATAAAAATTAGATTTGATTGTGATTCTAGACAATGAAATAGTAATTTGAGAAGTACTAGACGATCAATTAAGTAATTGCACATGTAATCAACTTAAATTGAGTAAATTAATTATTAATTAATTGTATCAATTATATTTAATTAAATCTGCTATAACAAGTGAATTAGTTGTTGAAAATATTTATAGCAATTGCTGAAATATGCAATAGCAAGTTAACAAGTTGCTGAGAAATAATAGACGATCAATTGAGCAATTGCTGAGAATTTCCTAGCAGTTGCTGTAATCTGTTGAATCTCCTAGATCGTATAACATGCAATTTCATAAAAAATAAATATTCGAACAGATTTATAAATAACAACAACAACAACAATAAGATTAAATGTGTTCACAAAAAACAACAACAATAATAAGATCAAATGTGTTCACAAATTACAAAAATAACAATAAGATCAATGTGTTTTTATGGAGCATTTCGCTCAGAGCATGTAGTTTTTTTATGTCCAATTCTTTTGTATATGGAATATTTATTTATTTTGGTTGAAAATGATTCCTCGATTTCTCTCCGTTTTTTGATGCTCTTCTTTCAACCTTGCCTGGCTCAACAAACGGAGGAGATATTTTTCTCCCTAAAATCTCAATAGAAACTTTTCAAGTTTCTTCAGATGGCACGGGTTTAATTTCCTTCATATATGCAATAAAGTATACTTCTATCTTATAATACAAAGAGGCGTATTCATAAATGCGCCTTCCATAATTTTCATCATATTGGCATCAAAGTGTTGTCATAGCATATAGACAAGGTATTTTATCAACATCAAAGACACTATAAGTGCAAGATTTACTTTGTAAATAACTGTTGCAACTGCATCGTAATCGATGACAATATACTTATAGTTGACAATTTGATGAATCAATAGCTTATTCCCCAAATTAATATATTTTGCATTAATTTTTTTCATTGAAGGAACAAATTTAATTGGTGCATTAAAAAAAATTATATGCCTCTCATGAAATATTTCTGCAAAATGCTTATTTATTGCATCAAATAAAGCAGTGATAAAAAATTCTCTTTCATTAAAAAATATTGTGTTAATCAACTCGACAATATTTATCGTCATAATATGTACCTGTAATATGTAAGTTTTAGATTTTATATTGTAATTGTATGTTTCAAGCAGTTGTTTGTCACGATTTAACTATCGGGTCGTGCGGGTACCTACTCTAGTCCATCTAGATAGAAAAACTCTTACCACCCGAACCAACAGGTAATGCGAAAAAGAAATAAACCAAGAAATAAGTCTCTTAAATACATGAAAATCTTTTAGAATAACATGCGGAACATCTTTTACAATTTAAAACATCTCTCCCTAGAACCTAGTCTAAGCCGGTACAAGAGCTTCTACAAGATGAGCTTATAACATAAGATGGACACAACTCCCACCATAGAAGGAAGTAGGAGCTGCTGGAAGATCACCGAAATCCTGAACCTGTGAAACATCACCAACCTTGTAACCAGACTATACCCAAAAAGGTATAGCAAGAGTAGAATCAGTATAAACACACGTACTGGTAGGCATCATCGGCTGACCCAAATTCACTCATATCATTATATAGAAATCAAGATAAAACACATAAGATAAATACTTCACCCCTTTCGACATCACCTTTATCAATATCAATGTCCATGCCTGGACTACCCTTCCCTTACCCAAGTCAATCGCCTTGACTAGATATTCAGACTTAACTCGACTAACTGCCCAATCAAATTACTTATACCCGTAGTATTACTTACCAGTGTCCGGACCCTTCATGGACCTCTAGGACAACTTTTCATCCTGTCTATAACAACCAACAACTACAACCCCATACTTTCAGTCTTACTCTCAATTTACCAATCACATGAAAATCACCTAGCAACCATTGGCACCTTCAATGACAACAAATGAAGTTACATCTAAATCCCTTTCCAATCACGAAACCCGGACTCTCCAAGGATCCTCTAACCACACCTAAGTGTTCAACAGGCTACCCGATCTACACCAAGCCAACTCCTAGTTATCAATCACAAGCAATTCATGATCGTCATTGGTACACTCAATGACAACAAATTATGAACATATAACCTCTTATTGCATATTCCGGACCCAACTCGGATTTTTCTAACACATCTATATGTTAACATGACAAATTCGATCGACACCAAGACCAACTAATAACCAACATAATAACTCGGTCTACACCAAGACCAAACTAATAACTAACATAGTAATCCGGTCTACACCAAAACCAACTAATAATCAATATAATAACTCGATCTACACCAAGATCAAATTAATAACCAACATAATAACTTGGTCTACACCAAGACCAAACTAATAATCAATATAATACTTGACCTATACCAGAACCAAATTAATAACCAATATAATAATCCGGTCTACACCAAGATCAAATTAATATTAATATAATAACTCGGTCTACACCAAAATCAAACTAATAACCAAAATAATAACTCGACCTACACCAAGACTAAACTAATAACAAATATAATAACCCAGTCTACACCAAAACCAACTAATAACCAATATAATAACCTGATCTACACCAAGACAAAACTAATAACCAATATAATAACCCGGCCTACACCAAGACTAAATTAATAACCAATATAATAACCCGTTCTACATCAAGACCAAACTAATAACCAATATAATAATCTGGCCTACACCAAGATCAAACTAATAACCAACATAATAACCTGGCCTCTCAAGGACCAAAAATGCAATAACACTGTTCATAAACACCATCCGACTCACTCAGGGAATCATTAATAAAAATGCAACAATACAATAAAATAAATCCATACCATGCGTGATACCCGAGCCAATCATTAGTGTTATCATGTACCAGGTGTGGTACCTGAGCCAATCGTTAGTATTCCCGTACCAGGCGTGGTACTGAGTCAATCGTTAGTATTTCTATACCAGACGTGGTACCCGAGCCAACCGAATGTCAAACCAATCCACAGTCATAAATAATGAACAATCAACTTGTAAACCAACAAGCAAAATACACAGTTTAATTCACCAGACTGTTAAACAGGACCATTAGACATTACTAAATCATTCTCTGAGAAATGCAAACATCAGATAATTACTTGGATAAAAGTACACAAACATACAAGGTATACAAGAATCAATAACCATCACCTACCCAATTCTGGGTACACTATGAACCGTTAAATTCTGTCCAAAGACTAACCCCGAATCACCCTTTTAAACATGCCATTAGATACCTTTATTCCTGACCCTCCTCCTAGTATACAACCCGGGAAAACCTCCCCTAGCCTTAGAAACACAGCCATTATGATATTCTAACTATACCAATTCATTTTCCCAAACTTCCTGTAACACCTCGGAAATGTATCCAGCTTTTAAACTCGGACTTGCAGGAAATTTTGGACTTCCAGGGACCACGGGTCAAGTCCACAAATCGTGGAAGGTTCCACGAGTCATGGAAGCGACTCGTGATTCCAGTCTTGCAGACCATCCCCAGGTCTGAGAATCACGAGTCAGTTTCACAACTCGTGAAGATTTCTACGGGTCATGGAACAAAATCGTGGAACTCAGACAGAGAGTAGTCAAACCCTGTGATTTTCATGACTCATTCCTACGACTCGTGAAAGCTTCCACGAGTCATCCTGTGGAATCGTAGGAAACTTTTAGCATCCTGGAATTTTAGCTCAGGAACCACGACTCCATTTCATGAGCCGTGATTGGTTCTACGATTCGTGGGAGGGACCCGTGGAACCTGAAGTCGAGTTTTTAAGACAGTTTTTCTAATCAAATTGAAGGGGCATTTTGGTCATTTCCTGCCTTTTTAACTACTAAGTAAAGTCATTTTGACTATTTCTAGTAGGGTTTTCACCCATATTATCCTAAGTCCCTCCTAAGTTCCCGATTCTTTATCCAGAAGGGGAAGAGCTTCTCTCAAGCTTCAAGTCTCCAAGCTCCAAGTCAAGCCTCTTAAGTCTTTTTCATTGAAGTGGGTTATCTCCATCTAAGGTATGTGGGTCTTCAACAATGTGTTCCTCTCACCCTTGTGCCCAAAATCCCCAATCCTTATGTTGAATTATGAACTTATAAAATTAGGATTTTGATCTAAAATTGGAGAAAGTTTATGAAATCAGTTTCTATGTTTAAATTCATGATTTCCTATTGATTATTCATGATTTGATTATGATTCTCTTATTGGTTTTAAAAGCCCAAGCATGAAAGTTGATTTCTAGCATGAAACTGTGAAATTGCATGTTTTCAAGAGAAACTTGGCATGATTAGACATTATGGCCTTTATGTATTTATGAAATTGCATGCCTAATTCTTCAAGTATGAATTTAGAAAGAAAAGCATGTTTTGAATTATGGATATGCTAAGCTTTATGAACTATGATATGAAAGTTGCATGATACCCGCTGTGTTTTCATTCTTTATGAATAAGATTTGGCATGAGAGTATGCCCTTACGAAATTATGAACTATATATGCATGTTTTGTGAGTAGTATTTAGCACCGAGTTGGATGGGGTGAGAGTACCCTTAGTCCCAGAAACTACGTTACCAGCGTAGGTTATGATTATGATATAATATGTGCCTTCAAGGCTTATGAGAGTGGATCCACGTCTTTATGTATGGTGTCCTTGCCTTAGCGGGGCATAGGACAGCTTTGCCAACTAGGGTTATATATTTGGGTATGGTGACTTGTTCCTTGGCAAGGTTCAAAGTTAGCTTTGCTAACTAGGGTTATATATTTAGATTCCATGTAGCTCACATGGTCTCATGTCGGTTATAAGAAACTCCCGTATGTATGTTTTTAAGTTTTCTAAGCTTTATGAACTCTCTTATTTTGAAGTTGGCATTTGCCTTATGATTTAGCTTTCCATTATGATATCTTCTCATGATACTCTATTATGTATGAATTATGTCTAAGTATGTTTTAAAGCATATTTTTATCATACTTATGCATTGCTTACATACTTAGTACATTCCATAGTACTAACGCATATTGCGCTGCATCTTTTAATGATGCAAATTCAGGTGTCCCTTTACAATAACGTGGCTAGGGTTCCCGGTCACTCTCAGTCAGCTTTGGTGAGTCCTCGTAGTTCGAGGACTAGACTTTACCTTAGCTTTATATTCCCTTTCTTTGAGATTGTCGAGTTAGTTGGGGTATTGTCCCATCAACTCTTTATGCTAGTCTTAGAGGCTTTTCAGACATAGATGTTATGGGATGATCTTTGAGTTGTATTCCCTATTCGACTCTCTATCTATGATTATACTTCTTGTTGTGAATTTTCTTATGATGCTTCCGCTATGTTTTCCTTTATGTTGCTTAAGAATGCTATGACCAAGGGTTAGATTGTGATCCTTGTGGTCTCGAGTCTCATTTTACATCTAGGGGGTGACCTCGGGGGTTGACAAACTTGGTATCAGAGCCTCAGGTTCAAAGGTCCTAGGATGTCTGAAAGCCACATCTAATAGAGTCTCTTTCATGTGTGTGAAGCACGCCACACACATGAGAGGTGAGCTATGAGGTGTCTTAGGAAAACTTCACTTCTTTCATGATCACCTCATGCGATAGATCTTAACTTTAATGTTCCTCTAATCCTTATCTTATGCATTTCAGACTATGCCTCCTTGACGTGCTATGCCTCTCCGAGCCGCACGGAATGTTGCTCTTCAAGTTCTGATTCCCGATGTCACGAATAATAAGTTCAGGAATGCCATTCATTTTCTAGCCCAAACTTTGGCCACTCAGGCCAATCAACAGGCTCTTGCCCCCGTCCATCCTCAAGGTGGGGTAGCGGCCTGAGTTTGTGACTTCGTCCGAATGAACCCACCTAAATTTTGGGGTTCAAAACTGAGTGAGGACCCACTCAACTTTATTGATGAAGTGAAGAAGATCTTTGAAATTATGAAAGTGGTTGGGGTTGATTGTGTTGAGCTTGCATCCTATCAAATCAAGGATGTGGCTCATATTTGGTTCACACAATGGAAAGAGGCTAGGGTGTGGGACGCGGTCCCCATGACTTGGGAGTGTTTTGAGAGAGCCTTCCTTAATAGGTTTTTTCCCCGTGAGTTGAGGCAAGAGAAGGTGGAAGAATTTGTGAACTTGAGACAGGATTCGATGTCGGTGCAAGAGTATAGACTAAAGTTCACTCAGTTATCTAGATATGCTCCCTCCATGGTAGTGGACCCGCATGATCAAATGAGCAAGTTTATATATGGGGTTTCTGACGTGGTGAATAAGGAGTGTAGGTCTGCTTTATTGTTGAGTGATATGAATATTTCCCGACTCATGACTCATGCCCATCAAACTGAGGGTGACAAGGTTAGGGAGATGGCAAGGGAGAACAAGAGGGTTAGATCTGAGGGATCATGTTTTGGTCATCACAGGTCCGGAGGTGGACATCGCTCTTCTTTCCAGAAGAAGTCATCAGGGTTCATTCATTCTTCTGCTAATGCTCATACCCAGTCTAAGAAGCCTCGTCATGATCAGGGTGGTAGAGGATATGGTTCCTATTCCCAATCTCAGGGTAGTGTTACTAAGGGACCTTCCTACCCAGCTTGTGTTAAGTGTGGGAAGAATCATGTTAGTGAGTGTTTGGCTGATTCAGGTGGTTGTTTTGGTTGTGGTCAGGTTGGACATCGCATCAGGGATTGCCCTTCAGCTAGAAAGGGACATGGAGGTGGTAGGACTCAGTCTGCCCCAACAGCTTCAGAAGGTAGACCAGCCCAGCAGGGCGCAACTTCTAGTTCTGGTGGTCAGTGCCAGAATTGTCTTTATGCTATGCCCTCCCGTCAGGATCAGGAGAGTTCTCCAGATGTGGTTACCAGTATGTTGAAAGTATTCTCTCTTGATGTGTATGCCTTGTTGGATCCCGGTGCCTCCTTATCTTTTGTAACCCCTTACGTGGCTTGTAAGTTAGAGGTCCATCCTGAAATGCTTTTAGAACCCTTTCATATTTCTACTCATGTTGGTGAGTCAGTCCTAGCTGAAAGAGTTTATCAAAATTGCCCTATCTCAGTCCTTCATAGAGTCACTTCAGCGGATCTAGTAGAGTTGAAGATGACTGATTTTGATGTTATTCTTGGTATGGACTGGTTATATGCATATTATGCCTCGGTTGATTGCCGTACTCGTGTTGTCAATTTCAAGTTTCCTAATGAACCTGTCCTAGAATGGCAAGGTAGTCCCTCTTCTTTGAAAGGTCGCTTCATATCCTACCTTAAGGCTAGGAAGATGATTTCTAAGAGATACATTTATCATATAGTTTGGGTTCTGGACACGGAGTCTGAGACCCCAACTATTCAGTCTATTCCTATTGTGAATGAATTCCCAGAAGTGTTTCCCGATGATTTACCCGGAGTCCCTCTCGAATGGGAAATTGACTTTGGGATAGATCTACTTCCGGATACGAATCCTATCTCTATCCCTCCCTATAAGATGGCCCCTGCAAAACTCAAGGAGTTGAAAGATCAGTTGAAGGACTTGCTTGATAAGGGCTTTATCAGGCCCAGTATCTCTTATTAGGGTGCCCTAGTTTTGTTTGTTCGGAAGAAGGATGGATCTCTTAGAATGTGTATTGATTGCCGCTAATTAAACAAGGTCACAATCAAGAATCGATCAGCTTCAGGGTGCTTGTTTCTTCTAAAAAATTGACCTTAGGTCCGGTTATCACCAGCTTCGAGTTTGGGAATGCGATATCCCGAAGACAGCCTTCAGGACTCGGTATGGTCATTATGAATTTGTTGTGATGTATTTTGGTCTAACGAATGCTTCTGCAGCTTTTATGGATTTGATGAATCGAGTGTTCAAACAGTATTTGGATATGTTTATCATTATTTTCATTGATGATATCCTCATGTACTCTCGAAGTAAGGAGGAGCATGCGGATCACTTGAGGGTTGTGTTGCAAACTCTCAAGGATAGACAGTTGTTTGCTAAGTTTAGCAAGTATGAGTTTTGGATGCAGTCTATTACTTTTCTGGGTCATATTGTGACTAAAGATGGTATTCGGGTTGATTCTCAAAAGATAGAGGCAGTAAAGAACTGGCCTAGACCTACTTCTCCATCTGATATTAGGAGTTTTTTGGGTTTAGCTAGTTACTACAGGAGGTTCGTGGAAGGCTTTTCTTCTATTGCTTCCCCATTGACCCGATTGACTCAGAAGAAAGTAAAATTTCAGTGGTCTGACTTGTGTGAGAAGAACTTTCAGGAATTGAAGACTAGATTGACCACCGCTCCAGTGTTAGCTCTACCCGAGGTATTAGATAATTTTGTTGTGTATTGTGATGCTTCTAGGATTGGTTTGGGTTGTGTTTTGATTCAGCGTGGTAAGGTGATTGCTTATGCTTCTAAGCAACTTAAGACTCATGAGAAAAACTATCCTACTCATAATCATGAGTTAGCAGCCGTGGTCTTTGCTTTGAAGATTTAGAGACATTACTTGTATGGTGTGCATGTGGATGTATTCACCGATCATAAGAGTCTTCAATATGTGTGCACTCAAAAGGAATTGAATTTCCGACAAAGGAGATGGCTTGAACTCCTTATGGATTATGATATGAGTGTGTTTTACCATCCGGGTAAGGCCAATGTTGTGGCGGATGCTTTGAGTAGGTTATCAATGGGAAGTGTAACTTCTATTAAAGATGGAAAGAAGGAATTGGTTAAGGAAGTTCATAGGCTTGCTCGGTTGGGAGTTTACCTTATGGACTCGACCGAAGGTGGTGTGATTGTGACCAATGGTGCTGAATCATCCTTAGTGGCAGAGGTGAAATCAAAGCAAGACCAAGATCCCGTTCTACTTCAGCTTAAGGGTGCAGTTCATCAGCAAAGGGTTGAGGTTTTCTCCTAAGAGGGAGAAGGTGTGCTTCATTATCAGGGTCGCTTATGCGTGCCAGATGTTGATGGGTTGACAACAGATTTTGTTCGAGGCCCACAGTTCTAGATACTCCATTCATCCAGGTGCTACTAAGAAGTATCATGATCTATGGGAAGTCTTTTGGTGGAATGCTATGAAGAAGAACATAGCCGGATTTGTGGCTAAGTGTCCCAACTGTCAATAGGTAAAAGTAGAACATTAAAGGCCAGGTGGTATGCTTCAAGATATTGACCTTCCCACTTGGAAATGGGAAGCAATCAATATGGACTTCATTACTAGGTTGCCTCGTACTCGAAGGCAACATGATTCCATTTGGGTGCTCGTTGATCGGATGACCAAGTCATCCCATTTCTTGGTTGTTAAGACTACAGATACAACGGATGATTATGACAGACTCTACATTTGGAAGATCATCCGATTGTATGGTGTTCCCTTGTCTATCATTTCTGATAGAGGTCCTCAGTTTCCATCTCACTTTTGAAAGTCATTTCAGAAAGGTCTTGGTACTAAAGTAAAGCTTAGCACAACTTTTCATCCTCAGACAGACGGCCAGGCAGAGCGTACCATTCAAACTTTGGATGATATGTTGAGAGCTTGTGTGATTGATTTCAAAGGTAATTGGAATGATCACTTGCCTCTTATCGAGTTTGCCTATAACAACAGCTTTCACTCTAGCATCCAGATGGCTCCGTATGAGGCACTTTATGGCCGAAGGTGTAGATCTACTATTGGTTGGTTCGAGGTTGGTGAGGTAGCCTTGATTGGTCCAGATTCTGTGCATGAGACCACGGAGAAGGTTCAGCTTATTCGGGAGAGGTTGAAGACCGCTCAGAGTCGACAAAAATCTTATGCGGATGTGAGGAGAAGGGAGTTGGAATTTGAGATTGATGATTGTGGTTTCCTAAAGGTGTCACCCATGAAGGGTGTGATGAGGTTTGGCAAGAAAGGAAATCTTAGTCTCCGTTTTGTAGGTCCTTATCGGATTTTGAGGAGAGTTGGTAGTGTTGCTTATGAGTTGGAGTTGCCAATGAAGTTGGAAGCAATTCATCTAGTTTTCCATGTTTCCTTGTTGAAGAAGTGTGTTGGTGATCCAACCTTGATTGTTCCCTTGGGAGATGTGGGTGTGAAGGATAGCCTCATTTATGAGGAGGTTCCTATGGAGATCCTTGATCGTCAGGTTCGGAGGTTGAGAAACAAAGAAGTCGCTAGAGATTGATACTCTTCTTCAAAAGGGATTAATAAGGCCCTCAAAATCTCCATGGTCCTGCACTACTTTCTATGTTAATAAGCACGCAGAGCAAGAAAGAGGGGTACCCAGACTGGTCATAAATTATAAACCCCTAAATAAAGTTTTGAAATGGATTAGATATCCTATTCCTAATAAAAAAGATTTATTAGATAGACTTCATGAAGCTATAATATTTTCAATATTTGATTTAAAATCAGGATATTGGCAAATTCAAATTTCTGAAAAAGATAAATATAAAACAGCCTTTAACGTCCCAATGGGACAATATGAGTGGAATGTTATGCCTTTTGGGTTAAGAAATGCTCCTTCTGAATTTCAGAAAATTATGAATGATATTTTTAACCCTTTTAGCAATTTTATCATTGTTTATATAGACGATATTTTAGTATTCTCAAAAACCCTAGAAATGCATTTTAAGCATCTTGACCTATTCAAGAAAACTATAATTCAAAATGGTTTGGTTATATCTAGACCAATAATGCATATTTTCCAAACCAATGTTAGATTCTTGGGTCATAATATTGAAAAAGGAAAAATTATTCCAATTCAGAGAAGTATTGAGTTTGCGTCTAAATTTCCTGACGTTATTACTGATAAAACTCAGCTTCAACGTTTCTTAGGAAGTTTAAATTACATTTCTCCTTTTATAAAGGATCTAGCTAAAGACACAGCTATATTATATGATAGGTTAAGAAAAAGCCCTAAAGCTTGGACTGATAATCATACAAAAGCAGTCAAGCATATTAAGGCAAAGGTTAATAACCTACCATGTCTCACTCTGGCTAATCCAAATTGGAAAAAAATAGTGAAGACAGATGCCTCTGATATTGGTTATGGGGGAATTTTAAAACAAATCTCTCCGGTTGAAAGACAAGAATACCTTATACAATTCTATTCAGGGAAATGGAACAATAGTCAAAAAAATTATGCTACTGTAGCTAAAGAAATTCTAGCTATAGTCAAAAGTGTTTTAAAATTCCAAGGAGATTTATATAATCAAAAGTTGATCATAAAAACTGATTGTCAAACAGCTAAATTCATCTTTAATAAAGATGTAAAACATGATGTTTCTAAACAAATGTTTGCAAGATGGCAAGCTTTATTAGCACCATTTGATTTTGAGATACATTATAAGAAGGGAACAAATAATAGTCTTCCCGATTTCCTTACTAGAGAATATTTGAGTTAATAATTCTTTATTTTCTGAATACAGGATAATGCGGCCATCGGGATGTTCTTCCTCTAATAGAGGAAGAGGAAGAGGAAGAGCATCCATGAGCAGAAATAATATTCTGGTTCAATTTGAAAACCAGAGGCTAATAGCCTCAAACATTGCAGGTACCTCTACAGGTACTTCTACAGGTATCTTGGGAATTAGTACCGAACATCCAATTATTAGAGAATTCATGAATTTTATACAATCAAGGCAACCTCAGAACAATGCACCACCATCATATTCAGCTGTCGTCAATGACGAAGTAGGTAAAAATATTGAGATATATGATAAAAATGAGAAAGATGAAGTAATACTTCTTCTTGAGCCAAGAGATTTACAATGGAGAGAGGATCCTTGGCAAATCATGTCAAGATATTTTGATACGGCATCATATGTTGTCCCAACATATAAATATAGAATGCATTATGAGATTATACTCTCATCTATTGGGTCTGCTGAATTTCAGCATTTTTTCCCAGCAAATACCAAGAAAGTTTATAACTTTTCAAAAATTATTATAAAAAAGATATTTACCCCAGAAGAATGGGGAATCAGTACGATGAAGGAAAAGGAATACACCCATCCGGAACAAAGAATAGTTGTTAAGTTTAATTACTGGGACTACATTGAGAGCTTTAATAAAGCCTTATTATATGAGAATTCTAATAAGAAGCATTCATGGTTCATCAAAATATGTTCAAATATTTTCAGACAACATATACCAAATTGGTTCTGTCAGTGGTGGACTTTATATGGCCCAACCTTGAATATCCTTCCAGAGGATTATAAAAAATTATATGCTGAATGGGTTGATGTTTCATCCAAAATAATGAGATTACAACAAGAAGACATATATTTTAAGGGAATATCCTTAATGTATTTCTTTATAGAATTTTCTATCCCATGGATAATGAAATGGACCATAGAAGTTCATACAAATGAAGAAGGGTTTCCTTGCTTAAAAAGGAAATTTCATACAAATTTTTGGAGTAAATTACTCCAGATAGATATGAAGGGAAAACTTCATGGACGCGAGATAATAGACTCAATTAATGTGGCTATTGAGACTAGCAAAAACCAAACAGAAGTTATACAGGAAAAGGATAATATTAGTCCTTTTAAACATATAACCAGAAAATTACAGATGAAACAAGGGACTATTTCTAAATCGGAACTCCTTGCATCATATATGGAAGAAGTTAATAAAGATTTAGCAAAAAATATGGGTATAGAATTCTCAGATAATATATCCATGACCACTTCTAATGAAGAAGAAGACAACTGTGTAGCAGGAGAATCTCAGAGTATTCATAGCACATAAGAAATGGACATTAAAATGTTTCTACAACAGTTCAAGAACCAGATAGAAGAATCTTCTAGCTCGGACAAGTCCAAAGGAAAGGAGATTGCTAAAGAGTAGAGGACAAGACGTCAGATGTCAATTTTATTAAAGTTGAAATTATTGTAAAACTTTTATAAAGTAGAGGGCCCCAGGTCCAATAATGTAATATGACGTAAGCACTTACGTCATGAAGTTTAAATTTTTCTGTCAATCCCTTCTATAAAAGGGTTACTTATTGTATATAGAAGGCAGGCTTCAGCCAACCCTTCGAATATTACTCTCTCTCTCTTTAGTACTGAAATAAAATTATTGTGGATATTTTGTAATTTGAAGAATCACTGATCCCCAGTTAAGGTATTTCTCTTCCATTTCTTATTTTCTTTAATCGTTTTAAAGATTTTGTAGCCTAAATGATAGGCTAAACAACTCATGTTGGACTAACAGCAACTGCAACTATTAAGACATGGTTAGAAAAAGATTGTTCCGATGTCTCTGAGGTCGTGGTAATATAGTCAAGGGATAGAAAGAATTTGGCTTAGTCCGGAGTTCCTGGTTAGGCCCATGTCAGCCATGTGGAGGCGTTTATTTGGCTAGATTGGAACCGTAAAAGTTCTTTTCATTCCTAGATTATATGAGTCGTAAACGAACTTGTAGTTACATCGAAGCGATCCTGCCATTTGTTGGTATCAGAGCCATGTTATTGATAGTAGTAGGTGTTGGTAGTCCAACACATCTTATTTTTATGAACATCACTAAGAAGCATACTACTGTTAAAAACAGTAGAAAAGAGGAATATGATATGCCTCAACAACTGGATCTTCTTAATAAATGGACGATTCCAAAAATCCAACCCAAGGTTATATACCAAATGGGTACTTTTGAAAAAATAGGATTTAAACAAATTATAAAAATCACAGAGGAAACTATTACGGTGGACTCTGATCATGGTACTTTTAGATTGCTGTCTGAAAGTGATTTTGCCCCTTATAGGGAAACTCATAGATTTATGTATATTGGTTTAGTACAAGTTGCCTTTAAGCCACTCACTTTGAGAGGTTTACCTGAGAGCTTCATAGCAGCTCTATGGGATGGCAGAAATCAGAACTGGAAAAAATTCCTTATAGGGACGGTTCAAACCAGTTTAGCCTATGGCCCTGTTTATTTTAACGCCTATCCTAATTTGCAAATTTCTTTGAATGATGAGGATTCTCTGAATACTTTAATATTAAGTATAAAATTACATGGTTATGATTATTTGCCTGGTACTGAAGTTATATGTATTTGTTATAGAATTTACTATAAACCATTATACACTTTAAACTCTATGTGTAAAATCATGGATTTTAAAAATGAAACGATTCTTATAGAAATAAATTTTAGTAAGTCTAAAGTTATAACTAGAAGGCCTATTAAATGGGATGAAATTAATTTTCCTAAAGAGTGGGTGATCGAAGAGGCTGTTCCACCCAAAAATAATATAAATCTTGATATTTCTGACATTGAGCAAACTCCTGATGGGACAGTGAGAATCAAATTCACTGACCAAAATTTGTTAATGAGTTATGCTGATAATATAGGCTTTTCTTCTAGAATGTTTAGATCTAACTCATCTTATATATCTCCTGCTGATTATATTGTTGACATGCCTTCCAGAGCGTCTACTTCTCAGATTATAGAAGAAGATAATTCTAGAGTATCTACCTCTGATATGAGAAAGGGAAAAAGAGTTGATAATATCAAAATTGAAAATCATATAGTTACCTCTGATATGGACCCTACTTTGTCCGAAATGGACTTTCCAAATGGTTTACATGGATAGATCAGAACTTATTGATTTTAGACCGGGATCACCGGTAAGAAAGAAAATTTCAAATAAATTTTTTCAGTCCAAATGGGAATCATTTAGAAAATGAAGCAATTTTTGAATAAATTATTTAACAACTGTTGCATATATTTCAACAGTTACTATAATTGATGAAGCATTTTTTAAATAAATTATTCAGTAACTGCTATATATTTTTCAGCAATTACTGCAATTGATGAATCATTTACTGAATATATTATTAAGTAATTGTTGTATATTTTTTCAGCAGTTGCTACAATTGATAAATCATTTGCTGGATAAATTATTCAGCAACTGCTGCATATTTTTCAGCAGTTGTTGCATCTGTTTCAGCACCTGTTGTCACAATTGCTGAAACATATGCAGCAATTACAGAAACAACAATATAAAAGCAAACTCAGATTAATAATATACACCAAATTACATATTTCATTTATGTAAATGATCAAAAATCACCTCTTAAGTAATTTTCAGTGCTATACGAATAAAATTTAGTTCAAAATTAAAAAAAAATATTTTTTTCCTCAAATTTTTTAAAGAAGAAACTCACAACAATAGTAAAAATCACACAGTAATAATAACAACAACAAGAAGAGAATAACAAAACAGAGGAAGAAAAGAAGAAGAAGAATGAATGAAGAAGAAGAGAAAGAAGAAAGAAGTGGGAGAAATCCGTTGAGAGAGAAGAGGAGAAAAAAACCTAATGTTTCCCTTTTTAAGATTTAGGATTTTAGTTAAAATTTGAATTAAAGTGTAAAAAATAAAATTTGGGGACTTATTCAAAAGAAAGTCAATTATTATTAAAGTTTAATTATAAACTTGTCACCTACCACTAATATATAAGACTTGAGTTAATTTTTTATATTTGAACTCTTTTTTGTCACCCTTAATTCATTCTCTCAAGTTATAGCTGGCCTACGCAGATTAAAGTTAAGAAAAATTACTAAAATGCTCCTTAACTAGGCTGAATATAGAATAAAGTAAAGGAAAAATTACATAAATTGGATCCAGTTGTGAAATTGTTTATCCAAAATAGACTCAATCCAAAGTATTTACCCTTAATAGACCTTCAACCCAAACTAATTACCCACTTTCTCTTTTTCTTATTTCGTGCATGACATCAGCATGATGTCAGCGTCACTATCATGAATTAAGCCTCTGTGATACTCTGTCGGTATATTGATACTCTATCGGTATCATATAGGACTGAGCTTAATCCTTTGTGATACTCCATCGGTATATTGATACCCTGTCGGTATCATATAGGACTGAGTTTAATCCTCTGTGATACTCCATCGGTATATTGATACCATATCGGTATCATATAGGACTGAGCTTTTTTTTAAGAAATAAATAAGAAATAATTATTAAAGTCACAAGTTTATTTATTGAACTCAAAATTAGTAAAAATATATTTTTATAATTTTTTTTCTCTTTTTGCAAATTAAAAAAAATTGTATCTAAATTATGATTCTTTTTTTAAACTGTTTTTAAATTAAAATATTGAAGAACTGAAATATAACTCAACGATACCATGACAGTATATAGATATACCGTAATGGTATCATGGATGATTGATTAATTTCATCGAAGAACTGAAGCAAACCTCAATGAAACATTGTTCAGTTACTCTTCTATACCACTAGAATATATTATACTTTGATGGTATCAAGAAGGAAGAAATAGTCCTTCAATGAAGACACTGTCCAGGTAATCTTTGATACCATCAGAGTATATATATACTGTGATGGTATCAAAGAGGAAATAAAGGGTGGGCTCTGACGTTAGCATGACGTCAGCCCGCGTTTTTTTTTTAGATAAATACAATTTAAGAATAAAAGGAGTATGAAAGTAATGAGGCATTTGAGGGTAAATAGTTTTCTTTTTCGGGGTATAAGTGTTCTTTTCCCTAAAGTAAATTGGGAATTGATCCACAACTTGGTGACAAACATCTGATCTCTTAATTCTTAATTAGGTTAGAGAGTAATTACAGAAACGTCGGATTACATGTAAAGGGCAAGCATATGGAGTAATTGTATTTGCAGCCAATAATTGAGAAAATGATTAAAATGGTCCTTAATGTATTGTTATTGCTTTCTTTTGGTCCTTAATATATCCCTTTGATTGAAATGGTCCTTAATGTATAGTAAAAAGTGTTTATTTTGGTCATTTACCCTAAACTTAATAGATTTGTCAAAAAAATATTAAATTTAAATGTGGGCCCCACATGGATAACAAATCCACCATTATTGTCTTCTTTGTTAGCCCCAAAGAAAGAATTTCATGAAATCTAACACCATTTTTTCTAGTTTCGTTAATAAAATTTACTATTTTCTCTTTCTATTTTTTTTTTTACACAACAAACGATTCTTTTTCGGGATTTTCTCCAATCTCTTCTGATTCACTTTCGGTCTAATTTTTTTATTTCTTCTTCTATTTAATAACAGTTCATGATAATTTCCATGTATCCTGTGAGATTATGTATTATGATTATAATCCATCACTTTGCTGCAATACTTATAAATATTAATTTAATTAAAGTAACATAAATTATAATTTTGTTTTGGTAAAATGGGATAAAATATTAATTAAAAAGTTATTACTCTATTCTCAGGTACTTTTAAAAGATTAATATTGTTGAACTTTCAGAAATACAATTTTACTATAGCGTTAAAACCCTCTATTAAGTGACAATAAATTTTTGAAAAATTATAACTTGTTGATATATAATAATCAAATTTCAAAAAATATAAAAAAAATATTTTAGAAAGAGAAAGTAGTGAATTTTATTAACGAAAGTAAAAAAAATGGTATTAGATTCTATGAATTTTTTTTTTTGGAGTTAACAAAAAAGATAATAATGATATAATTTGTTATTCATGTGGAGCCCATAGTTAAATTTAATACTTTTTTAAGTTTAGAATAAAGGACCAAAATGAATAACTTTTATTATATATTAAGGACCATTTCAATCGAGGGATATATTAAGGACCAAAAGAAAAGCAACAACTATAGATTAATGACCATTTTGATCATTTTCTCGCCAATAATCCCACAAAGCTGAAGTCCAAACCGGGGGAAGGGGAGAGGGCTTTTCCGGCGAGACATGGATATACTGTTCAATTCAATCGACGTTCGAGATCTACTCTCATCGCCGAACATCGACGATGTAAACTCGCCGTTGTCAGCCCCAGATCTCCGTCTTCTCATCGACCGTCTACAACTACGTTCCATCCATATAAAATCCAAAGTCCGGCAATACATTCTCTCACATTACTCCCATTTCTCCACACTCTTTTCCCAGTGCTCCGACGTCGTTTCAACATCTGAACATCTCTCTTCTCAAGTATCTGACTTGATCCAACTCATCTCCGATCATCCAATTGAAGCTCAAACCAAAGCCGTAATTGATGACATTGTCATTAAAAATAGAGAGTTGAAGGAAAAGAGGGAATTGTTAGGGTTACTTGCTGTGATTTTGGAATTAAGTGACAGACTGAGGTTTGTGAAGGAGGAGATTAAGGTAGGGAGACTTGAACAAGCGGCCGAAGCTTTAAGGGATTTAAAGTCAGTGTTGGTAACGAGTAATGATGAGAAGAAGCAGCCTTTGGTTTATGGATTGTTAAAGGATGAGTGGACTGAGTGTTTTGAGGAGGTAACATTTGGATACTTTTTTCGTGTATGATTGTTTAATTGCTAAGAGGATTAAAGGAAATGAATTCGTTTTTCTATGTTATTCGTTTGGCAAAATATTTGAATGTTTACTGTTAGAAATTGAGGATTCTTATAGGGATTGAGGCTTATTTGTGAGTTGTCATTGTTTTTGTTGTAGCTTTTTTGGTGAAATATTTGGGCTTTTACTGAAGATATGTTGAGATAGATAATAAATGAGTCTTTTTACTGAAAAATATTGGAGAATTCATTGAAAGTAAGTCTTTTTATGCTGGATAGGGATGACAATTGGGGTATGGCAGGGCGGGGTAGGGCAAGGCAAAGGCTAAATGGGGTAGGGCAGTGCAATGCTTAAACGGGGCAGGGCGGGGTGGGTCAAAGCTTTTATTTATAAAAGTTAAATGGGCAGGGCGGGTGATAGGGCAGATCAATGCTTCTAGAAAAGAAAGTCTCCTTCAGTAGTTATAATTCTGAATTTCCTACTCCGCAGAAGCTTCAAATTACCCCGTGCAAATCCGAGTTAGTTGATCCAGTGTACAACATGGATACCAGATTAAACAAACAAAAATAATAAGACACATGTTGAAAATATCTAATTTAAGTTTTTCTTTCTCCAGTTCAAAGAAGCAATGAAGGTAAATTCATCTATACATTTGGATAATGAAGCACTAGCCATATCTACTCCTCTCTAAATATCTTAGAGCCTCTGTTAAGTTAACGCAACAGCAGTCAGAAAGATGAGACAATTAACTAGGAATGGTGTTAATGACCATATTTATGTCCCCAGAAAATACCTAATCTAATAGCATCAGTAAAGAAAAATCAACATTCCAGGCTGTTAGTAGTCAATAGCTAAGAGCATTGCTAGTTACTTACCTCCCAAGAATGGAGGAGTCAACATGATCAAGCAAAAACCTTAAATGGGGGCTAAACGGAGCAGGGCTAAATAGAGCTAAACAGGGCAGGGCGGGGCTGAATCTAAACAGGGCAGAGTGTTCAACAGGGAAGGGTAGGGCAGGGCAGGGCAAAGTATTGGCAGACTTAACCCGCCCTATTGCCATCCCTAATTCTGGAGTAATTGGTTTTATGTCCGTATGGAGATGCATTGGAATGTGAGATATACAAAAACCTAGACTTTTTATTTTGACATAGCAACTTGTGTGCCCATGTAGAGATGTTTGGGAATGAAATGGGCCTGAATAGAACTGCATGTACATAGAAGATTCTGATAGCTTACTTCAAACTAGTTAGTGGCTGAGGCATACTTGATATTGATTAAATTAACGAGATATTTAAATAGTTTATCGGAGCAAGATTTGATTAAGTTAGTATTCTGCTTTGCTTGCAACATTTAGTTGTGCCAGTAAGAAGAGTGATTTGAGTTGTCCATTTTTAAATAAGCCTGAATAGGTAGGAACCGATATGGAGGATTCTTACAGAGGACACCACCCTTCGAATTGAGGCGTAGTTGATTGATATAGAAGCTGTTCATCAGATCCTCTAAATCAAGTGTGGTGCAGTTGTATCCTTTGTTATTTTTAACATCTAGCTGTGGCAGCAAAGGAACCTCTTTAAATTTTCCGGCTTACAAATCAGTCTTGCCACTATCTTATTTCTTCCCTTTTGGAGTTTGTTAATGAGTTGCCGAAGAAATTTGTTGTTGTGGATCACCAATCAAAAGAAAAATAAGATTGTAATGTCTATGTCTTGGCGCAATGGTAGAAGTTGCTGCCATGTGACCAGGAGGTCACGGGTTCATGGGTTCAGGCCATGTAAATAACCTCTTGCAGAAATGCAAGGTAAACTGCGTATGTAAAACCCAATGTGATCCGGCCCTTCTCCGGAATTTGAGCATAGCGGGGGCTTAATGCACCGAGCTGGTCCTTATTGTAATATCTATGTCTTTTTCCTGTGCTTATTTTGCAATGTTAAGTACTCTAGGAGTGGGGGTGGGAGGGGGGTGTGTGTTTGAAGGGGGGGGGGGGGGTTAACAGAAAATGATATATTGGTGATCTTTATTTAGTTTCTGTGATTCTTGTTTAGAGGAGTTGGATTTGGGTGTGTAGATGCAAGAGGTGCTTTTGCAATGTATGGACAATGTAGTGTGGTTTGAGCAAGAAAACAATACAGTTCACCTGAAGTATCAGTTGAGCGTCAGAGGTGTTGATGGGATTGAGCTCCACACAATTTTAAAAGCGATGGATGTGAGTTTGAACTATGCCTCTCCATTTTCACTTTTTCTGAGGGTATCTGATATATGTTGATATTTCTGGTAAACTTCGAGCAAATGTGATTAACTTTTTATTCATGTTATTTTTCGTTTTAGACAGTTGGTATTATGGATTATGGGCTGGCAAAAGTAGCAGATTTGATGATTAAACATGTAATTGTGCCAGTGGTGAGTGTTAGGTCAACTATCGTGGTGGAATGGATTAATCAGGAGTCTGGAAACGTTGTGGAGGCAAATCTGAAGATACTTCCATCTGCTGATCCAAATGTAAATGTTTAATGCCGACACTACAGTTTTTCCTCTTGGCTACTTATACATATTCATTCATGCAAAAGCATCACTTTAATTTGAATCCAAACGTGTTCTATATTGAGATATGTTGTGCGGACTCTCCAAAAATGTTGCCGCACCTGTGTTGGATCCTCCAAAAATGCATTACTTTTGGAGGATCTGGCACACTTGGCAGCATTTTTGAAGAGTCCGAGCAACATAGATTGAGAGAGCTCGACTTCTTTGACATTCTGCATTGTTTACCAGAAAAGATAATAACTTTTCCAAAAGTTAAATGATTGTTGTTCGGATAACATAATCCACTCACCTGGACATGGTTGGAGTGATTTCTGCAAACATTTTCTGACCTGTTTTCTTTTTTTGGGCTTTATTTTTGATTCTGCAAGCTGCATGATCCAACCATTTTGTTTTACCTATAAAATGAGAGAAGAAAAACAAATCCATCCCCTTATGCTTTGAAATAAAAGAGGACTCTAGTTGGTATTAAGATTTTAATATCCCATGATAATCGAATTATGCCTCAACATGCAGGTTGACAATATTGATGGTGGAAGTATGTACTCTGTTCTTGTTGATGTTGTCAAGTTTATTAGTAATTCTTTGTGCTTTGAAAATAGTACATGGATGCTGTGCTTTGGAAAATTAACATGGCCAAGGATGTCAGATTTTATAGTATCCAACTTCCTCTCCAAGGTCCAATTCAATACCTTTACGCCTTAACATATGGGTTTCTCTTTGCAATCTGAATTATTACAAGTCATCTTTTCCTCTGTGCCAATTATGAATGCTTTGATATTGTTGAGATCCTTCACTGGGGATTATTTATGACGGACTGTTAACTTTTTTTATGTATCCCTCAAGTACTCTTATTACTAAATATTAAATATATCAGTTGATGTGTTAGTTTGGGTAATTCACACTTCCATGTAGAACCAAGATAACTCTATGTATTGGATGAAAGGATAGGTAATTGTTAGCAATTTTTGGGTGCCATTTGATTGCCTGACTTTTCAAAAGAGTTTTTTTGAGACAAAATTTCAAAAATATATATTGTTAAATGAGATCTTTTATTAGATGGATTTAGATAAAATGGCTGGGAGTTACTCTGAAGAAGTCTAGGAAGTATGAGTCAATGTATCTGGCTCAACTTCGGTGAATTTGCTGGAGTGGGCTCTGTTTTGGCTGAAGGAATGTAAATTCTGTTTTTATTGGAAGATTACAAAAGATCCAATGGGCATAAGTACTTCATTAAGTTGCTAGTACGTTTTCTCTTATCTTGATGTGATAACTATGCCTCTGACATGTACTTTTCCTGTCATATTTGGTTAAGTAGAAATTATCTCAGTTCCATTTCGTCTCCAATGGGGATGAAAAGATGTTAGTGTGACCTATGTTACCTGGGTCCTTTCATTTGCATTGACGTACCCGTGTTGAATGGGTGAGATATGGGTGTAGGTACTTCACGCAAATCATTAGAATACACAAAAGAACTAGCTAAAAACTGCATGTATACTCCTACTAGATACTTGCACCCATATGAGATCACCCTTAATCAGTCCATGTGATATATGATGTAACAGATATTTCTGGCTGTCTTTAGTCCGAGATTCTTAACAATGCACTGAAAAACCAATTTGAACAATCAAGTGTTTTAGTGGCATGCTTGTGTGGATGATTCTCTTTTCCTTAGCATATCATATATCTTAGGAATTTTGCTATGACTAGCAAAATGTGGATTATCAGGCTAATGAAGCATCAATTTACTGGTTTTTGTTCTTTTGGATAGCACTTGACAAAGAAAACAACTGATTAGCATGCCTAATTCTCATTGTTGTCTAGGTTTTATTAGATGATAGGTATTTCATAATGTTGAATTCACAATTTTGATATTCTTGTTTCAGAACGTGCCTGATGATGCTTCCAAACTGGCAGACTTTCAGAAAATTGTGAAGTGCACATCTAACTTTGAGGCAAGTTTGAAGGAGTTAATGTTCATTGCTTCCTCTGATGGCAAGGATGAAAGATTGAGCAAATTTGCGGATAATGTGGAGGTTCATTTTGCATCGAGGAAAAAGGTTGAGATTTTGGCCAAGGCAAGAAATCAACTTTTACAGTCTGACTTCCGTCTTCCTGAGGTAAGTACTAACTGTTGTACTTTTGCATTTTAAATCGTCAATGTCATAGCTTTTGAATGCGCTGTAGAGCTCTTTCTGCAGGATGGCACTAGGAGAAACTCTAAAGTTAAGGATGATGATAATGCTGAAAGTTCATCTGACCTTGTTGTCGATTTGCTTTTTACATCTGAGAGATGTGTGGTGTCTGAAGCAGCGTCACAACTAATGAAGTTAATTCATGGAACACTCAAGGTCAGTTAACTGAAGCTTTTAGAGAATCACACAGATTTTTGTTTACTTGTGGGCGACCAAATTGTTTTACTTTCACCTCTCCCGTCTCCTTTGCTTTCCCTCTTAAGCTATCTCAAAGGACCAAGGTTTGCTTACCATGTTTGGCTCTTCTTGCTCGTCTTTACTATTAATGCCCATCCTTTAGTATCAAGAAGTGTCTTGATATAGAAGAGCTCTGAATTGACTTTTCAAGTCAAGGAGTTTTATATTTAGGTTCTCTTCCAGCATTGCTCTATGAGATATAGGAGGGGCGAAATTTTTAAACGAGAGGTTAAATTGGAACAGCATCAATAACTAAGATTTTATTGTCCAATCCCAGAGCTTTCGTCTAGTGGTAAGAGCACGGCGCATGATGTGTGTGTTAGGCACATGTCATGGGTTTGAACCCTGCCGCATACAATAGCCTGTTATTCAAGTGGAGAAGCATAGACGGTCAGGCCTATTCTCCACCTAGTTTCGAACATGAGCCACTAACCCTTGGGGATTTCTCGGTTATCCAAAAAAAGAAGATGATATTGTCCAGTATTTAGTCAATGAACTCCATGGTTAATCTCTCTTTGATCCCAATTTTTTTGTGGCTGGCTCACTTGCATGAGTTCACAGTGTTTATTCTTTTATTTTCTTTCCACCTTGTCTGTATGAGCTGAACAAGAGAAAAGAAACCTCGAAAAGTTCCCTCTTCTTTTACTAGATAGCTTGACACAGTTGCGCACCATCAGCAATCTTGCAGAGATAAAAACATTTCCATTGCCAAGGCAGATTGATCATTCTTGCTGTGTTTTTAAGCTAATATAAACTTTCAGTGGTTGCTAAAGCGATGTCATTAACTAGGAGGCTTTTTAGTATTGTTCTACTGAATTGCTCTAGAAAGTATGCTTTTTCTAGAAGCTGTTTGGCTGAAATTATATCACTTTCTAGGGAGTGCAACAGAAATGGTGACAATTGGGGTAATTGGCCTCAATTACAGCGATGGTTAAAAATTGAAAGAAAACAAAACCAAAAGTATACTAAATTGTTTGGTGGGAAGAGTTACCTGGTACCTGTGCTGGTTGGAGATAGCTGGTACCCAGTGGAAGTAGTCGAGGTGCGCAAGCTAGCCCCAATACCACTGTCATAAGAAAAAAGAGTACACAAACTTAGTTTATAATGTTTTCATATTTCAATTGTTTGTGATGTGCAATTCCTTTGCTTAATGCGTGGAGGCACAGTGAGTTTTTAAGCTGCAGATTCTGTTGTAACCAATGCAATGTGCTAAGATTTTTTGCATATTTATGACTTCGAGTGTCAGTTTCTTTTTTCTTGTCAGGACTGATATTGAAGGAATTTTACTGGTCTTGTTTCTCTGGCTCTTCTGCCATTTTTGCTTGTTTACTTTACCATGTACTTTTTAGTTTTTCCTACATCCTTTCCTCTAATGACCCCTGCGGAAAATGGTTCCAATATGCAGGATGTTTGCTTGTCATCTTCTAGAGTGGGGTTGGAATTCTATCACGCTGCTAGGGATTCTCTACTTCTTTATGAAGCTATCATACCTGTCAAGGTTAGTGTAGAAGAGAGCTGCATCATAAACCCATGCAGAGCATTCTTGTTTTGTTCTATCCAGCTTTTCTCTATCTCCTTCACATATGCGAATGCATTTAGCAAAAGTTTCTTTTTCTTTCTTCGTCATAACCCTCCGAGTCTTCAGGGAAAGGGCAGTTTGGTGTCAGTCTTTTGTAGCTTTTTCATGATCATAATTCCTATGTCATTAATGCCTATTCTTCTCTTCCTTTTCTGGTTTTCCTCCATGTTTTGACTTGGAAAGTTCGAAAGGCAACTTGATTCCATCAACCATTCTGCCGTTCTTATTCACAATGATTGCCACTATCTATCTCAGGAGATTCTTGGACTTGCATTTGAGGTAAGCATGGATGGAAATTTTTTCTTCATTTCTTCTTTAGTTGCTTTGATTTGCTCTGCCTTCGCATGTTGTGCTGCAAGCAAAAACTGCTCCCATAATCCCAAATAGGTGTCCAGTTTGATTTAATGTGATTATTAGGAGAATTAACTAGGGGACTAGGGGCAACCACTCATCTTTTAAATTTCAAAAATTAAAAAGAAAAAGAATTTAAAAAGTTGGATTTTGTTAAAGTGGTGCCCTGTCTGACTTTTTGTGTAATATTATATGTTTTAAACTTTCATTTTAAGAAAGTAGAAGTAGATTTTGGGGCAGACCAAATACGAGAAGATTAAATTTAATTTAGGATAGGAGCAATAAAACAACAAAGTATATTTACATGATTTTCCTTTGTTATGGTATGTCTTCCAACACGACCTTCTATTCTTAACCCAGTCATTTCGGCTACTTCATGAGTTCATGAGAGTACCGGAGTCCATTTTTTTAGTAGATAAAGGGAGTCCCAGGGGAATATTTGGTCTTTCAAAATCTAGGGTCGGAAGTAGAAGGCTTACGTACGGGTTTGTTCAAACCCAATGGCTTTAGTCCAAACCTTGTATTTATATTAAGAAATCTGATATATATATATATATATATATATATATATATATATATATATATATATATATATATATGCGCACACCCCGTAGGTTGTGGCCTAGTGGTCAATGAAGTGGGTTGAGAACTATGAGGTCTCAAGTCAGAGACAAAAAACATTAGGTGATTTCTTTCCATTTGTCCAGCCTTGGTGGACAAAGTTACCTAGTATCTGATGCTGGTGGAAGGTGGTAGGTATCCCATGGTATTAATTGAGGTGCGCGCAAGCTGGCCCGGACACCACAATTATAAAAAAATAAAATAAAATCAGAACCCAGAAAGCTCAATTGGCTTCACCTCTGCTGCCACTATATGATACAAGTGCGCAGTGTGATCCAATAGTAGTTGCATAGATCTATGCCAAATGTTCTTTGTATTCATTACTCTGGATGTATATCTGAATGCTGTGACATAATTTTTTTGGGTAAAGTAATCAAATCATATTAGAAAAGCACCAAGAAGATGCAAGGTTACAAAAGAGCAAAAGAAGCTGCTTCAAACAACACATGAAGCATACTTAGGCTTACACCTGTAAAACAGCCAAAAGAGTTCCCTGAATATTCTACTAAGCTAAAGACAGGGAGCTAAGAAAATCTAAAAAGTTATCCACACTCTTTACAGGGGAAAGAATGTGCTAACTGAATAAACAATCTAAACATCTAGCCTTGAGGGTGCTAGTAGGGGTTGAGATTCCATCAAAGCATCTGCTACTTCTCTCCTTCCAGAGACACCAAAAAATAACTGCTGGGTTCATTCTCCAGATTCTTTTGATGGTTTTGTCAACTCTCCATAGTGACCAACTTGCATAGGCATCTTCGTGGAGAAGAGTATTACCCATTGGAGCCCAGATATAGAGTAGAATAAATGCCATAAGTCAGCTGCTGCAGGGCAGTGCAAAAAGAGGTGGTTTACAGTTTCATTGGCCTGCTTACACATGAAACGCCTGTTGATGAGAATTATTCCCTTCCTCCTGAGATTGTCTTGTGTTAGGCAAACCTCTCTAAGGGCAGTCCAAGTGAAGCAAGAGACTTTGAGAGGCTGCCTAGTTCTCCAAACATGTTTCCAAGGCCAGTCCTCAAGGATGCCATTCTGAGAGCCTAAGTTGCGCGGACACTTCATTTTTGCTGCCGCACCCGTGTCGGAGACGAGACGGGTGCGGTGCGGGTGCGGGTGCGGGATACGTGTGGGATTCGGTCAACCCACATTGGATACTTTGACCAGAGTCCATGGACAAATTTGGGGGAAAATTGAGATTTTGATTTCTCAAAATAAAAGATAAAATATATTTAAGACATGAGAAATGGCATACCTTCAATATTATAGTCCTTGTGTATCCTTTTTAGTTTTTCCTCTTGGTCAATATTTGTTGATTCATGTTTCAGGCCAAACGGAGAGAAACTAAGAATTCAAGTGGTTGTGTTCTGACTTCTAGTAGACAGTAGCAACGTTCTGTTGGGAGAGTTGGTGGAAGACCTTGAAAGACTTCCTTTTTCTTTTTTTGAGGGGAAGAACCAAAGAGATTGAAAGAAGTTGGGGTCTTGGGGAAGACAACGTAGAAGATCTTTCAAGATTTAGAATATCTTTATAGCTCTATTTTATAATTTTGGATTTTTTTAGCCGAATCCCAGCACCCGTATCCATACATGGATCCGTACCCCCGAATCTTAAAATTTAAATTTTGCCGAATCCGACCCTCGGATTCGCATCCGTGTTGGATACCCGCACCCGAGTCCGAGCAACATAGCTGAGAGCTCTAGTAGTTGTAACTCTCCTTCACAGTGTAAATCCCCTCCTTTGACTTGCCCCAAATGATTCTGTCTGGAACTTCCTCCATCATAGAGCTTTCTCCCAGTGTTTCTAGTAGGTTGAGGAAGTCATTAGTTTCCCAGTCTTGCAAGTTTCTTCTGAAAGTTGTGACACCAACAATTGTTTTCTCTGTACTGAACAATTGTGGATTCCTTGTTTGAGGCTGTCCGAACAATGTGGTAAAAGAATCTTTCAGTAAAGTGTCCCCAAGCCATCAGTCTAGCCAGAATCTAATCTTGAGCCCATTCCCAGCCTTGAAAGAGACATTTTGAAAGAAATCTTCCTGAAAACTACTTATGTGTTTCCAGACCCCAACACCATGTGATTCATCATTTTTCTTTGGGCTCCAGTGATTTTGAATGCCACATTTAGCTTTGATGATGTCCCTCCAATACCCTGTGTCCGTTTGCCCATACTTTCAAAGCCACTTCATTAGCAAACTTTTGTTATGTAACTTTAGGTTTCTGATTCCCAAACCTCCATGGGTCTTGGATCGAATTACAATTTGTCATTTTACCAAGGAAAATTTGTGGGTAAGATTGTTTCCCTCCCATAGGAATCTTCTTCTTTGCCTATCAATCTGCTTTAGGACTGAGCTTGGCATGGGCAACAGTGACATACAATAGGTAGGGATGATGTCTAGTATACTCTTGATAAGAGTAACCCTACCTCCCATAGAAAGGTATTGAATCAGCCACGTAGCTAGTCTCTTCTCCATTTTTCTAATTACTCCACTCCAAATTCCCTTTCCCCTTTATCCTTGCCATGGAAGGACTCTCAAAGTTGTTAGCCAAGGCTAAAGAACTCCATTGGATTCAAGGATTCCAAGTTGGTTCATGTCCCTCCACCACAATATCTGTTTCTTATCTACTTTATGGTGATGATACCTTGATATTTTGTGGAGCTGACAGCCAGCAAGTTTCCAACCTCAACATCTATCTTATGATCTTTGAATCCATATCAGGCCTTCATATCAATATGCTTAAAAGTACCATATATACGGTGAATGAAGTGGCCAATCTAGAGGAACTAGCAAACATTCTTAGCTGCAAAACAGGCTCCTGTTCACCAGAACTGAGAACTTCACTCTTGAGATGCAAAAATAAATCCACGTGATCCACCTTTCCCCAAAGCCCATTTTCTTCAATATGTTGACTAGATAGGCCCAATTTAACTGATCAAAAGCTTTCTCAATGTCTAGTTTGCATAAGATCCCAGAATCTCCACTTCTGGTTTTCTGGTCTAACACCTCATTGGCAATCATAGAAGCATCTGTGATCTGCCTGTTCTTCAGAAAAGCACTCTGCTGCCTGAAACTAGAGAAGCCACCACCTTTTTCAACCTCCCAGCTAGAACTTTTGCCAACAGTTTATACACACTGCCTATAAGACTAATAGGCCTGAAGTCTCTGAGTTCCACTGCACCTTTCTTCTTAAGGATAAGAGCAATGAATGAAGCATTACATGATCTTTCCATCTGGTAATTCTGATGGAAGAATTGAGAGCTGCTAGCAAATCTGATTTGATAAAACTCCATAATTTCTGATAAAAAGCCATGGTGTAACCATCAGGGCCTAGGTCTGGGGCTTTGCTGGGGCTCAAGACAGGAGAGCGCTCTTCTGAAAATTTTAATTCAGAGAAAGGAAGTTCAAGCACCTCCTTTTCTTCTGTGCTGAGAGTGTAGAGGTCCTCAAAAACAGTTGACGATCTCCAAGTTTCTGCCTCTTTGTACACTTGTTGATAATATTCCAGAATACCATCCTTGATCTTTACCTTATCTTCAATTAGTTCATCCCCTATCTTTAGTCCGTCAATGCAATTACCCTTCCTGTGTGAATTTGCCATTCTTTGGAAGAAACTTAGTATTCTTGTCCCCTTTTTTAAACCATAAGCATCTTGATTTTTGTCCCCGTGAAATTCTTCTGCAATTGCAATCTGCTGAAGTTGTAGTTTCAAGTTTAGTGATTGCACTTTCTCATCTGTGGATAAAGTTATGAGATCAGCAACCTGATCCAACTCCCCCAGTTCCAATAGAGCTTTCTTCCTTTGGATTTCAATTTTTCCATGCACCTCTTTATTGCATCTAGCTATATCCTTCTTGGGATTTCTAGGTTTCTGGATGAGCACAAAATCTGGAGTGCCCAAAACAGTGTAAGAGGTCCACCAGCCCCTTACCATATCAATAAAGCCCTCGGATTGCAGCCACATGTTTTCAAACTTGAAATAAGAAGGTGAAGCTTCCCAATCCCCGCTCACCAAAATAATAGGCTTGTTATCTGAGAGCACTCTGGGCAACGAGTACTGTCTGATAGCATTGGAAGTTTCATTCCACTCAGGTGAGATGAGAAACCTGTCAATTCTTGAGGCTTTGAGAGACTCCTCCCCTCTTAACCAGGTGAATTGAGCTCCCTGAAGTGGAGGATCAATCAAGTCTAAATCCAGAATGGTGTTAGAAAAGCCCCACATGGCCCTAGATCTTCTAGTGCAGTTCATTCTTTCCTCTACAAACCTACAAACATTAAACCCCCCTCCTATAACCCATAGATCAGAGCACAAGCCCCTAACAGATGCTAATTCTACCAAGATCCTCCCTTTCCAGATTAGTGTGTGGTCCATAGACACCAGTGAATATCCATTTGAAGCCCTAGATCTTCTAGTGCAGTTCATTCTTTCCTCTACAAACCTACAAACATTAAACCCCCCTCCTATAACCCATAGATCAGAGCACAAGCCCCTAACAGATGCTAATTCTACCAAGATCCTCCCTTTCCAGATTAGTGTGTGGTCCATAGACACCAGTGAATATCCATTTGAAGTCCTCAGTTAGACTTTCAAATCTGCAAGAAAGGGAAAAAACCGCAGCTTCAGAGTAAACACAGTTTCCAAACTCTTTTGTCCCACATCATTAAGATTCCATCTATGGTGCCAATAGCTTTGAGTTCTGACCAAGAAATCCATCTGTTTCCCCCAAATTTGACTGATTAGAGAATAATTCCAGTTCTTAATTTTTTGTTCCCGTAAACAAATAATGTCTTCTCCCCATTTGTGAATAAGAGATTTCAAAGTGCTGCTCTTATTGTTATCATTGAGCCCCTGCACATTCCAGCTGAGTGTTTTGACTCTCATCTGGAATGAGCCTTGTGAGACCTGCCACGTTCTTTCTTCCCACTGCCCTCTTGGAGTCCCCAATCCAGCTTCTTAAGTTCAGTAATTGCTTTGCTTTTCCCCTTCTTTGGCTCCCCTGATTTCTTTTTTCTGCTCAAGAAATTGCACTTTCTTTCTTTCTTCCATCCTCAGAATAATAGCCAGTATTTCATGTTCAAAACCTGATACATTCACCCCAACACCTTGCATGCTTTCATCTCAGTCATTTAGTCCACTTTGAGGTTTCCACTGCCGCAGGGGTGTCAACAATTTGCGCGTGAAGATCACTGTGCCATGGTAGAGGAAGGAAATTCTTGAAAGAATGAGAAGATAGGCCAGAATCAGATTCATCCGGTGGTGAAGAGACTGAGAAATGAAGAGATTTGGGAATGTAGGAATCCATGTCAAGGTCTGGGAGTTCGGCTTCATCATGCCTCTAGCTGAGAAAGTGTCCCCTCCATATGCGTCCAATCCCTGAGATTGGAAGCTTGAATTTCCAATTCAAAAGGATCGAAAGATGCAGCATTGTGCGACATCGATAGTTTGAGGTTGCATGGATCAAGTCTGGAAGCAGAGGCTCTCCAAAATTGAGAGTTGATGGGCTGCTTGTGGTAATTACCTTTTGGTGGGCCTTTAGAGTAGTACCCACTATTCAAGACTAAAGAAGTTTTCCCTTTGGAATGTTTCCATCTGTTCAGAGTGTTTGAAGAGTTTTGGGCCGGCCAATTTGGAAGTAAATCCATCGAACCTCTTCCTTTCTTAGCATGTTCCTTCACGTGCGCCTCACGTGGCATTTTATGTTTGTTAGCACACGGGACAGGTTGTGACCGTGGCCCCACCTGCTTTTCAACCCTAGCCAAACTAGTCGAATGTCCAGAGGGTAAAGGAGGAGACTGAATCTCCGAGATTATCCCAAAATCGAATATCCAGCCTGCTAATTCAATATTCAAACTCGTTAGAATCTTCTTGTCGGAGTTTCTAACACAAATACGGGCCCAGAGAAAGTGTCTGCTGTTCTTCGTATCTTCATCAACTCTGATGAATCCACCACATTGATCTCTTAAGCGCTCGAATGTCTCCAACGACCAAGCATTCAGTGGAATACCAAAAATTTTCAGCCAAATGTTCTCCAGAAACTTCCTGTCTGAGATGAATTAATATCCGGCGACCACCAAGATGGAGAAAAGTGTCTGCCGCTCCAAAACCAGTTCCCTGCATTAACTCTTACAGCCTCTTGCCTGGAAGGAAGTTCGAAGAGGAATCGATTGTGATCCAAAGGTGTAACTTTGATGCCGACAGTGACATTCCATCTAGTGATGAACCATTTTTGGATTATCCCCAGGTTGGGCCTGTGATGAAATGGATCGTTGAAGGTACTGACTAAGCTTCTGTATGGAGGATGTTTTTCAAACTCGGTACCCGAGTTTGCTGACTGGCTGATTTCTGGCCAAGTCTCGATGTTGGCAGCTGCGTGCTATGATTTTGTTAGTGGGGGTGTTTTAGGTGGTGGCCCCATCGTGCTGTTTTCCCCCAGAAATCGAAAGATTTTCTCAGCAACATCTACCCACCCACTGTTAAAGTCGTTCTCGGGGATGATCACTGCCGCTTTGGATGATCCATGCCAAACTTCTATGCAAACGAATCTGACTTATACAGTGACATTTTGATATACTCTGAAAAGATTATGTTGTTTTCTTCCCCACCTTTTGTAAAGACGACCAGAACCTTTTGAAGCTTGTATAAGGGCCTAGCACACCCATCTTAGGTTGTGAACATCCATATTGATCTTGTTGGTAAATCTCCTGCCCCATTCTATTAAAGAATACCATTTGAACTGATTATTTCCTATGTTTTTGGGCTCGAAGGATTTATCCCCACTGATGAAAGAAAGATTTTCCCCCATAATGGAGAAGAAAGGGTTGACAGGGTGTGCTTGGGTGGTAGGAGAGGTCGCATATGGTAAGAAAAGGGATTTGAGTGGATTTCAGGGAGAGTGAAGATCGTGGAGAGGTCTGGAGGAGATTGGGTTGGGTTTTAAGTGAGAAAATCGACGGGTCGGGTCGGAAAAGGGTTTCCGATGACCAGTGAAAAGGTTGGAGGAGAGAGAATTAGAATGTCGGAGGAGATCGGAGAGGGTTTAGAAGAGAGAAACTCAGAAAGTCAGGTCGGGACACAGATTTCGATGACCTACGTTGAGTTTGGACGAGAGTGTGTCGGAGAAAGGGGATTTGAAACTTACCCCGGGACTCGTGTCAGAGAGCATCTTGCTGCTGAAGTGAAGTTGCCCAAGTTACCATATTTAGCTTCGCTGAGTTTTAGTACCTAAGCCATTTCTTTTGAATAATAATTGAATATATATGCACACACCAACCATGGGTTTTCAAATGCTAATTAACTTTTGCACCATGTATGATCTGAATATGACAGGAGCAACAGCAACATAGTTACTGATAGGGATGGCAATGGGGTGGGTGCAGGCTGGGTTCTATCTTAACCCGCAAAATTTCAACCCGGCCCGCTCCGCATAGCCTTTTTCACCCGCACCACACTAAACCCGCATCCACCTGCCCACCCTGCTCAAGTATTTTCTTTTTCATTTTGTTAGTTTTACATAAGCGGTCTCTTATTAATTAAGGTTCAATATAACCACAAATCATATTCATGCAATGTTTTCACCCAGGCAAGGATTCCAGTATATTAACGATTCACAATTTAACTCAACTAAGTTTATTGTATATTTTGTGGCCAACGAAGAAAACATTATCTGTACCAAAAAAGTAATTCAATCATCCAGCCTAATTTTACAATTCTATATCTGTATCATTGTGCAAGCATATATAACGCAAAACACAACATATATTTACTTCTCATTCCGTTGGAAAAAGAAGAAAAGAGAATGCTAATAATCATGAAATTTAAATTTTGGGAAGAGATTCAAGGAGTCACGGAAGCTCAGTTAAACTTTAGGATAGTTTTAGACCCAAATCGTGACCTTTAGGTAATTAAGTAGCTTTAACACGTACTCGCTCCGCAACCCGCAAAGATTTTAAAAAAAAATTAATCCGGCCTGCCCTGCACCGCACCCGCACATGTCCAAACCTACCCCGCCCCGCCCTGCCCCATTGCAAGGCTGTCTCAAGCATCCATGTCTTTGTTGATTGTACTACTTGTATGCACTTGTGATTCCATCTGCACTTCCTTTACATTATTGGTTAAAGCTGACAGTTAATTGTTTCAGTACCGCTCAGACTTTCCAGCTTCAATGAAGGAACTTGTTGTATTTGCGGATTTGGCTCCAAGATTCCAGATGCTTGTGGAAGAAGTTTTACAAAGACAAGTTAAACTTATCATTTATAACCTGAAACAGGTAACTTTTCCCCCAGAGCTTACACGAGCCCATATTAGTTTCTTATAGGTTTACATCTCGGTGATTATATTTGCTGGCAATCATGTCATCCTAGGCTATTGATGGAGCCGATGGATTTCAAAATACTCACCAAATGAAGCAATATGAATCTGCTAAGTTGAGCATTGACCAGGTACAATTTAGGGATTTGTGCTTTACTGCTGGAAAGGTTTTTCCTTCAAATATTCAATCCTAAGGACCTAAGCAGTTCTCTGCAGGTGATTTTCATACTTGAGAAAGTATATATTATATGGCACCGATTACTCCTACCTTCTGCCTACAAGAGAAGTACGAGCATGGTGCTGGAGACGGTCTTTTCAAGAATAGCAAATGATATCCTGCTCCTAGATGATATTGCTGCAGAAGAAACATTGCAGGTGAGGACCAAAACCTTTTTCTGTTATTTGACCCAGACAGCTTCACATTCTTCATGTATTAAGCCATCGAATTGTGTGAGCAAGAATGGGTTACCAGATTGAAGTAGCACATAGTTTCTTACAGTTCCTTGAGCTTACAGGATGATTTGTTTGCTTGCAGCTCCAAAGGCTGATTCATCTGCTATTCGAGAATCTGTCTTCTTTGTTGGACTCTGTAGTGGCTATTAACCAGATAGGGAAGTTGCAGAAATCTCCTGCACAAACTCTTGATGATCTTATGCCATCCCTCCGGAAATTACGCAGGCTAGCAGGTATTATTATTGTAGGAAGTGCTTATTCCAGAATTAAATGATTCTCAACCTTACTTTTTTTTTTCTGCTGGTCATTGTCAATAGATCTCCTGGACATGCCATTGAAATCTATAACTGCAGCTTGGGAGACTGGTGAACTTGTCAACCATGGTTTTAAGAAATCAGAGGTATGTATAAAGAAATCAAACATCAATTAAGCTAGTACCAGGATCACATAATTGGTTGGGTTGGAATGCTGTGTTTCACGTATAGAACGAGGATCTATAACAGAACATTCTAAAACCAAAGAAAAAATAATAACGCCGTCTGTAATTTACTACCAAACTGACTTAAAATAGTGTCTCGTTTGAAGCATCATAGGTTTCTGGTTTGTTGGCAACTAGAGTCGTCAACCATTTTTTTTCCCATTGGAATGCTTTACCTTGATGAAATCTCTTTTTCTTGTGCTTGAATTATCATGCCATATTTATTAGCTAGCTGGTTTTTCAGGTTAAAGACTTCATCAGAGCCATATTTGCAGATTCACCTCTGAGGAAAGAGTGCTTACGAATAATTGAAAGTACATATTACTAAGCTTTCAGTTGCAGTTAGCTCATTGGTTGCTACATCTAGGAGTTTACTTCTGTTGGATCTCTCTTAACCTCGATAAGGTAAGCAATCAATTTTTCTTTTTTTGCTTCAGGAGCCTTGGATAGTCCATTTATTCTAAAGTGTTTATCATTATGTCTTTAGTGGAGTTTGGTAGTTCGAACCATAGAATATACTTGATAGGTTTCTTCATGTGAAATGTAAATTGGTTCATTGTACATTTATGAGCATAGCGTACAACTGACAGACATATGACACATTTTAGATTCTCTGAGTTGATGGGAATTGAGTTGGACTGCATTTTCTCAGTTGTGAGGTGAAAAGATGTTCGCATTGATCGCTGTTTCTTCCGGGCTATTGTATTTAAGTCAGTTGTCCAGTTACTTGTAAATTGCTTCATTTTTGTAAGCATAATATTTGGTTATCGCTCTGAATGCTTGAAACATTGAATGTTGTGGCCGGAACCACTGCAACCATGTGCATGTCCACCCATTTAGAGTGTTTTTGGTACGAAGGAAAATGTTTTTTCCTCGAAAAATAAGTGGATTTCTTATTTAATTTTTTAGTGTTTGGTAAGTAAATGAAAAAAATATTATTCCAAGAACATTTAAATGTAACCTAGTAAAATACTAGAGGAGTTGGACGGGGTGTGGGTTCAGGTTGGCAGGTGGTGGGATGATCAAGGAGTGGTGTTGGTTGGGTGGCGAGATGACAATGTGCTTGAAGTGTCATTTATAGAACTTGTTTTTCTACTTTCATTAGGGAAAAATCATTTTCCTTCTAGAGTTCACCTATTTCCTTCTAGAGTAATCCACCTATGGGATTATACCTGTGTATGTCGTTCTTTTTTATGGAAATCAATTTTTAAATATTTTGACCAATCAAACAAGAGAAAATTCAAAACATTTTTGTCCGTACCAAACTCACCCCCGAGTGTGGCCTAACCATCATGAAATTGGAAGAAAATTCTGAAACACTAGGTTTCTAATCTCAATAGGGGAAAAACTATGATCATTCGCATGAATGCCTTTATTTTGAGGTGGTCTTTAATTTTTGTTCTTTCAATTTGTTGTCTTTAATTTTGCCTTTTAACATTTTAAGTAACAAAAAAATGATTGAAAATACCTTTGAAATTGGGAGAAAATAAAATTTCAAGGCAAGCAAAATTTGCAAGGGAAAATTCACAAGGAACAAGTTATGTATTATAAGACATAAGTTTTGTTTCAGCATCCACAAAGTTATGCCTCTTAGTTCTCTAAACTTTTGCGTTGCAAGTAAGATAAAATTTACAAGGCACGAGTTATGCTACAAGGCACAAATTCAATTTCAAAACCCATAAAGTCACGTTTCTTAGTTCTCTAAACTTTTGTCGGACGAGGCAATTTCCAAAAGTTTGCCTTGCTAGTTAGATGCTACATAACTTATGTTGAATACGGCAAAAGTTGCCTTGCAAAATTAGGTCATAGTTAAGTTTTGTCCCATAAATTTTCATTACATGAAAAGCAGGGATAAAATTAAAAGATCGCCAATTTCAGGGGCAAAAATTAAAGACCATCCGAAAATAGGAGCAATTTGTCTTTTTTGTAATTTTTATTGCAAGTTTATCCACTTCGGACACAAATTTGAACAGTTTGTCTGAAGCTTGGCAACTTTAGACAGTCGCATATGAATGTGTGGCCTTATGAAGGCCAAACATAAATGTTTCCGCCTGGTGTTGGATATTGCTTGCCAAGGCAAAATTTGGATACTTTTGATTGAGGTGCGTGTAAATATTGATTAAAGTTTCAGTCATGTATGTCTGAATTTTTCATGTATGCTTGAACTTCTGTCTTATATGACTAAAGTACATGTAAAATAGGCTAAACTTTAGTCATATGTGAGTGAATCTTTTGTCAAAAATAATTTTTTCATGTATGTCTGCACCTTAGTCATATATGACTAAAATTCATGTAAAAACATCTTGAAATTTCAGACACGTGCGCTTGAATAAAAAATAACAATCTATTCTTCAAATTTCAATAATCCATCACACGATTCAACACTCAAATCTACTCTAAATAAGTTTAAATTTGTAATATAAGTTTCATATATTATAAAGAACAACAAATCTAACAAAATCATTAACACACTTATTTTTTTTAAATGTGTCTGCACTTCAGTTATACATACATGATTGAACTACATGTAAAAAGGAACTAAAATTTTAGGCATGCGCATTTGAACAAGAAAAAGCGAAAAAAGCAGTCACTTCGGTCTAAAGTTATTTAATAAGTGAACATTCGTTTAAAAAAAAAAACATAAAACGGGTATTAGTTAAATGGGACAACCAAAATAAGGATACTCCATGGAATTTTTTTACATATTTTTCAAGAATGTACGGATGATAGAATGTAGATATCCAGTTGACAATTAAAGTGTGGCGCAAGCTGAGTAATATGACATTAATATTAAAAATTTTTTATAATACATGTAAGGACTCTAAATGCATAGACAAATCAGCTGAAATCGTTGTTCTTTCTGCCAGGGGCTCGTAAGCCTATTCCTTCTTTATATTTTCCTTCTAAAATCTAAGCTACTTTATTGATGATGGCTGTTATTTAAAATTGCAGAAGCAAGATGACTTGAATCGAAAGAATTCTATTTTATTGAACTTCAAGCTGTTAAAATAAACACAAGAGCATTATAACTGAAATAGAAAATGGACTGGCTAAAAAATTGTGATCATGCCTAGAAAATAGGAATAACTATAACAAGTTATCTGATAATGACTAAATAAAAAACTGAAACTCCAAAAAATCAATTGAAGACTTTGACTCCACTCCAAACAGTTCCTGAGACACGCACCAACATCCCTCCCGGATCAGGAGCTGCAAACTCTCAATTTTTCTCTAAGAAATTCGAATTTGCTAGCATGAAATGACTTGATAAAATGTCTGCCACTTGATTAATCTCTGATTTGCAATAAAGTAAAATCACTTTACCATTTTTCTGCACTTTCCTCAAGAAATAAAATTTGATATTGAAGTGTTTGGTCCTTCCATGAAACACTGGGTCTTTGGATATTGCTATGGCAGCTTGATTATCCATAAATATCCTAGTGCTTTCTTCTTGCTTCAGCTGCAGACTATCAAAATTTTTCTAAGCCACTATTTCTTGCTTCTTTGAGCACCATGAGAAGCATCCTGAGCCAAAACTGAAACAGTACCCTGGGTACTTCTCATGTCATCAACGGCTCCACCGTTGTCAAAATATTCATAGAGTTTGAAGTGTTGAGTTTTGCTGAATTTGATGTCATAGGTTAGAGTTCCCTTAAGATACCTAATCACTCTCTTAGCAGCGATCATAGTTAACTCACTAGCACAATTTAAAAATCTGGATAAAACACTCCCAGGAAACAAGATGTCAGGCCTTGTTGTTGTGAGACACATTAAGCATCCAATAAGGCTTCGATACACTCCTTCATCAACTAGTTCAACCCCATCATCCTTTTTCAGCTTTTCCTTTGATTCATTGGAGTACCCACGCTCTTACATTCTTCCATTCTAAATCTTTTTAGGATCTCCTTCATGTATTTCTTTTCTGTTGACTTCATTTTGAGTTTGCTTGATCTCTATTCCCAGAAAATAAGTCTATCTCGCCAAGATCAGTCATCTCAAAAACTTTCTCCTCCTTGAATTCTTCAATCAGTCCAACATTATTTCATGTCACAAGTAAATCATCAACATACAGAGAAATAATAATAATGTTAGAGCCAACTTTCTTGACATGAAGAGTCAATTCACTTAAGCTTTTTTCAAAGCCTAAGTCTAGCAAATGGTTATCTGTTGCGTCCTTTCGCACACGCAAGTGTACGCGGTCGTACAAGTAATATAGGATTGTAAGTCCATATATCGTACCCACAGGGACTTGTCGATTAACTATTCACTAAATTAAACTAGTTCTAATTATTTATTCAAGCGTAGAAATCCAAAGGTGAATTGATGATTAACTAATCTAGAAATAAAAAGAAAAAGTTAACTAATGAACAATTAACCAAGCAAAGAGCAGATTTTTACGTAATCAATGTGATGAAATTGATCTAGGACTATGGATCTGCTAACAATCATGGTTAATAGGCAATTTCATCGACTTGTTTGTTTATCTAGTTGTTAATTCCGGAGTTGATATTACAACTATGGTCTCTCGAGCCTCTAGTTGCCTATTCAAAATAGCATCACAACTACATGTTGAGCGGGATGTGACATCTTATTTGAAAAGCATTTATATTTCTTCCCGTATGAACCAAGCAAGGCATTCTAGGTATATCTCTATCCTAGTCGCTAACCTACCCTTTACGTTACAAAAGAGAGGTCTTGCTCCCTATATTCTTCGTTCTATCTCAATGATTCTTCTCTCGAGTTCACAAAGAGATTATAGATTTATTTTAATGATCGCGAAGCATTAAAAGAGTAAGCACAAGAATATAAGAACAACTAATATGATAAACAAATAATCAAATCAATTGTCTACTAAACAATCATGTAGTTAACTACCATAATCCTAGAACGAGAAGTTTAACTCCACATAGACATGGAGCAATTACAACAAATCATCCAAAGAAAAACGTAAAATAAATAATAAAGGAGAAGAAAAGATGAAACCAATATTATCTGGCCTCCACGGAGGCTCCTAGCTCTCCGTAGGTTAAAAGTTGTGCAAAAATCGTGATTTGAGATGTATTTATAGAGTAGGAGAAAAATAACCCCTTTTCCTACTTGGATTTGGAGTAGAAAAAAAGCTGGAAAATTTCTGGGTATGCCTCTGGCGCGGCGCGCCACCCATAGCGCCAGCCAGGGCTGGGGCGACGCGCCACCAGTGCGCCAGCCCCATCCCTCAGTAGTTTGGGGGCTGGGGCGATGCTCCACCGATGCGCCACAACCCAGATTTTCTTCTTTTGCTCTCTTTTTCTCCCGGAACGTTGCTAACTCCTTTTCAATGTTTTTATGCTTCCGTTTTAGCTCTCTTGGGTTGTTTTTCTCCATCTTCTTCCCTGCAAAGCATCTAATCACATATATTAGCTCACCACCATGAAAATGCAAATAATCATAAGGATATACATCACTTTTGCCCTCAAAACAAGGCTAAAACATGGGTAAATGAGGCAAGCGGGCGTACAAATACGCCCAAGTTCACCACCCCACACTTAAACCTTTGTTCGTCCTCGAACAAATCACTACACACCCTACACCATTTCACATCTTAAAACACTAATTGAACAAGTCTACTTACACCCAAGTTAACTAGATAGATTAATCATGACCCATAATCCACTCACATTGCATACATCAATCATATTTTTTACAGACCCTTCATTGAAACCACATAACCTCTAAAACTGACTCTTCATGAAAAATACGGCTAACTTGATCATGTGTGAATATAGCCATCATTGGTACACCTAGTTTTCACCATTTTGTGCCCTCACATTTAAGAGAGATACCCCTTGCTCACATCATACATACATATTCAAATTGGGGCATATAGATAAGAAATTCGCTCACTCTCTCAAAGAAAGTTTCATGCATACAAGATATACCATAAGCTGGCCCTTAGTGTAATACTCTATTAACAAAGCATTTGAATTGTAGGATCAAAAGGACATTTACAGGTTTTAATGTCGGCTAAGGGACGGGTAGGAACACTTTGGCCAATAGTGACTATTTTCCCTATGCACTTTAAGATGCTTACTTTAAACTTTTTCACTATTTTCCTTATATCACCTCAACTTCAACTTATGTTCATATTTCGCTTCAAACTACTCCTTTTTCTTTTGGTTTATTGCCCTTAACCTTCGTTCACTTATTGGTATCAAGAAGATTTTTCTAAACTATTTTTTTTTGTTTGTTTTCCCTCTTCTTACTACCAACATACAAATTATTTTCACAAGGGCACCACATCTAATTCTTATTCTTACCACAACAACCTCCCTCTATCTTTTTACCTTTTCTCTTTTGTTCCCTTTTTCCTTTAAGTCTTTCAACTACAAAGTGCATTAGGGACTCTTTGGATCAAATTAATACAGGGTAATCCAATAAAGGGGATAGGCTAAACGTGCGGCTAGTCAAAGAAATAGGCTTAAGGCTCAAAGGGGCTTAACTAAGAATAATATAAAGGGTGGCACAAACAATAGTCGAAAAGAAGTGGCTTACAAAGAAATGCCTTGATCATATCCCACAATTCAACACTATGTTTTATTTCATACACACACGGGGCAAGTTCTAGATATCAAGATATGCAAGAAACACCACAAACACTCACCACACATGGCACAATGGTTCAAAAATGGCTTCCTAAGACTTTATATTCACAACACAATTAATTTGAATGAATCAACATTATTAAGCCCATCTCTAGGTTTTTTTTGAGTCAAGTTAAAGAGCTTATGCGTCTCTAAATGAAGTTTTATACTTTTTATGCTTCTTTCAAGTGAATTACCCATGATGTCTAGTGTATACTTAGGCGAAGTACCTAGCATTCAAAAGGCTATGGTTTCTACTCTTTCTCCTTTCTATGACTAATTTTCCCTCAAGACGGTCGTCATCCATCCATCGTCGAGAAAATTTCTCTATCTATGACTAAAAAAAATAAAAACTACTCGGTTCAAAGGGCACTCTCTCAGAAAAGAACCAAAAAGAAAAACCAAGGGGTGAATGAGATATGCCTCTAAAAAAAACTAGAAAATCTTTTTGTACCTTTTTTTTTCCAAATGAAATAAACTCCTATGGCATACTCACCCTAAAACTCATAATTATCGGAAGATTACCCACCCCACACTTAAAATCATGCTTTGTACCCAAAGCAATTTATAGAAAAAGATGAAGAAGAAGGGTGAGAAATACTCCCTGAGGCCCTCTAGGGCCTAGCTAACAACATGTTTCTTCAATTTTGATGAAAAGGGGCGAACGACCCCACACTTAAGCTTAAACCATGCTCATTAGCTTTCAAATTCGAGTACTCAGACTTCCCCAAACCTGCAAAATCAAAACAAAAACAAAAACGTGACACTAAAAAAAAAAGAAGTTACACTACTAGTTGGGTTACCTCCTAAAAAGCGCCTGATTTAACGTCGCGGCACGACGCCATCACTACACCACTTTTCTTTCCACTTAGAACTTATGAATTGCGCCCTTAACTTTGCATCAAACTTTCTGCTCCGCTTAAGGGGCGGTGGTATAAAGATGAAAGAATCAAGTAAATAATGTCGCATCTTGCACTTCTTGGCCCTTAAGTGAGGAATGTCGTTTTGTCTTTTTGGAGTGGCAAACTTTAGAATATAAGGGCCTTGTTCCTCATCTACACACTTCTCCACCAGTTCATATGACTCAATTTCCATGTCATCATCTAAACACAAGGTAGAAAAATGAGTAGAATGAGGTCCAACGGTACCTAATCTCAAACTTGCATTATTTTTGACAAGCTCACTTTTGTACTCCCTCTCAATGTCACCCTCAATCAAAGAATGATAGTTGAATGGATGCAATTCTTCTTTCTGCTCCACTAGTTGACCAGTATCCACAATAATTGGTGATTGGGCATTAGATGCCTCAATTTTTTTCTTCAACTGATCCTCCAAGTCATGAATATCTGAGCCAAATTGGTCTATCTCTTGTCTGAGCTCAACTCTACCTTCTATCAGCTGTGTAGTCATGTATGTAAGATTATCACGGAGAAACTCATGAAATTTAACTTTTTCCTCTTGTTCCCTTAGCCAAGATTGGCTCACTATCTGCTTCCTCACAGCTTTCTCCTAGTAGGGACTCACTTTCTTCTTCTACTAGGGGTTCATCTTGGGTACACCACTCGCCCTGAGTTGGAAAATTTTGACAAATACTCTCCAGGTGGGGTCCTCCACAAAAAGAACAAGAATCATGATCCTTCGACCACCATCTATCCCAGGCTGACATATCAAGAAGAGTGATAAAAAACATAAAAGAAACTAAAAAGATAACTATGTAACATATATATATATATGTACAACTTAAATAAATAACTTAAAAACGTCTAATCTAGATAAATAATTAACTTCTAAGTCCCCGGAAATGGTGCCAAAATATTGTTGCGTCCTTTTGCACACGCAAGTGTACGCGGTCGTACAAGTAATATAGGATTGTAAGTCCAGATATCGTACTCACAGGGACTTGTCGATTAACTATTCACTAAATTAAACTAGTTCTAATTATTTATTCAAGCGTAAAAATCCAAAGTTGAATTGATGATTAACTAATCTAGAAATAAAAAGAAAAAGTTAACTAATGAACAATTAACCAAGCAAAGAGCAGAATTTTACGTAATATATGTGATGAAATCGATCTAGGACTATGAATCTGCTAACAATCATGGTTAATAAGCAATTTCATCGACTTGTTTGTTTATCTAGTTGTTAATTCCGGAGTTGATATTACAACTATGGTCTCTCGAGCCTCTAATTGCCTATTCAAAATAGAATCACAACTACATCGTTGAGCGGGATGTGACATCTTATTTTAAAAGTATTTATATTTCTTTCCGTATGAACCAAGCAAGGCATTATAGGTATATCTCTATCCTAGTCGCTAACCTACCCTTTATGTTACAAAAGAGAGGTCTTGCTCCCTATATTCTTCGTTCTATCTCAATGATTCTTCTCTCGAGTTCACAAAGAGATTATAGATTTATTTTAATGATCGCGAAGCATTAAAATAGTAAGCACAAGAATATAAGAACAACTAATATGATAAACAAATAATCAAATCAATTGTCTACTAAACAATCATGTAGTTAACTACCATAATCCTAGAACGAGAAGTTTAACTCCACATAGACATGGAGCAATTACAACAAATCATCCAAAGAAAAACGTAAAATAAATAATAAAGGAGAAGAAAAGATGAAACCAATATTCTCCGGCCTCCACGGCGGCTCCTAGCTCTTCGTAGGTTAAAATTTGTGTAAAAGTTGTGATTTGATATGTATTTATAGAGTAGGAGGAAAATAACCCCTTTTCCTACTTGGATTTGGAGTAGAAAAAAAGCTGGAAAATTTCTGGGTATGCCTCTAGCGTTGCGCGCCACCCATAGCGCCAGCCAAGGCTGGGGCGACGCGCCACCAATGCGCCAGCCCTATCCCTCAGTAGTTTGAGGGATGGGGCGATGCGCCACCGATGCGCCACAACCCAGATTTTCTTCTTTTGCTCTCTTTTTCTCCCGGAACGTTGGTAACTCCTTTCCAATGTTTTTATGCTTCCATTTTAGCTCTCTTGGGTTGTTTTTATTCATCTTCTTCCCTGCAAAGCATATAATCACATATATTATCTCACCACCATGAAAATGCAAATAATCATAAGGATATACATCACTTTTTCCCTCAAAACAAGGCTAAAACATGGGTAAATGAGGCAAGCGGGCGTACAAATATGCCTAAGATCATTATTCATTCGGCTGTACCAAGCTCAAGGAGCTTGCTTTAATTCGTATAGAGTTTTCTTTAATAGATAAACTATATCTTTATGTCCTGGTACGCTGAACCCTTCTGGCTGCTCAGCATATGTTTGTTCCTGTAGTAGACAATTCAAGAAAGCAGACTTCACGTCCATTTGAAAAATCTTTCAACTTTTTGTGCCGCAATAGTCAAAAGCATCCGAATTGTATCCAATTTAGCTACTGGGGCAAAAGTATGAGAAAAATCTACTCCTCAAACTTGTGCATAGCCTTTCACCACCAATCTAGCTTTGTGCTTGTTTACCGAGTCATCTGGATTGAACTGTGTTCGGAAAATCCATTTAACTCCTAACACTTTTCTATCTTGGGGTCTTTCCACTAACTTCCAACTTTTGTTCTTGTCTATCATGGACAACTCCTCCTTCATTGCATCTGCCTCTTTTTGATCAATTTCTGTTTCCTCATATCCTGTAGGTTCAAAAACAACAATATTCCATCTCTGATAAATATAAGAGAATGACCTTGTTTCCCGAACAGGTTGATCATCCACCAATTCATCATAATCAAGATTTAAATTATTATTTTTAACTCGAGACTCTTCATTCCAGTCTCATTTCTCATCTTCAAGGAATTGAACGTCTCTACTTACCATAACCTTGCCTGATTGAGATTGAAAGATCCTGTAAGCTTTAGAAAATAAGCTCTAGCCAATGAATATTCCCAAATATGCCTTCTTATCTAACTTGTCTCTCTTAACCTGTGGAACATAAGAAAAACATAGACATCCAAATATCTTGAGGATTTTCAGAACATGTTTGAGACTATACCAAGCCTCAAATAGGGTCTTCCCTTTCACTGCCCGCATAAGCAGTCTATATAGTAAGAAAACAACTGTATTTGTTGTTTTTGACCAAAATTTCTTTCGTAGATTCTTCTCATGCAACAAGCATCTCGACATTTTCATGATTGTTCTATTCTTTCTCTCACTCACTTCATTTTGTTGGACAGTGAGCTGGCTCTCTATTTCAGCTTCTTCACAAAAAGAGTTCAACCTGTTTGATGTATATTCAATTCCATTATCTGATCTAAAGACCTGAATCTTGCAACCAAATATGATTTTCTATCCGAGCTTTGAACTTCATGAAAATTCCAACAACTTCGAACTTAAATTTCATAAAATAAGTCCAACACATTCTTGTTAGATCATCAATGAAGATAATGTAGTACCTGCTGCCATTAAGCAATAGAGTTCTTTGTGGATCACAGAGATCGGTGTGAATGAGTTGCAATTTCTCTATAGCTTTCCATGTGAAACTTTTATATGAAAGTCGAGTCTACTTGCCAAGCGGACAAGCCTTACAACTTAAGAGATGCTTCTCTAAGTTTGATAAACCATTTACCATTTTGCTCCTTTGCATAAACAACAAAGCTTTGTGATGAAAATGTCCCAACCTTTTGTGCTACGTTTTCACAACTACGGACTGACTTGAAAAAGTTATTTGTTACTCCTCTAATGGATTCAAGGAAAAACCTTTTCCCTTTATTTTAATTCTGAACATTTTCTGACCACTAGGATCACTGATCATACACACCTTGTCTTCAAATAATAATTTGAATCCATTTTCTAGTAGTTGTCTAACACTTAATAAATTCTGATCAATTTCAGGAATAAATAAAACTTCAGAAATAAGTTTTGTACCTTTATAACTCTCAATTGCTACAGTCCCTTTTCCTGTCGCTGGGAGGTATTCTCAATTTTTTGATCCTGACTCTTGATTTTACTGATAAATCAAGCTCTCTAAAAAGCTTTTCATCACTGGTCATGTGATTCGTACAACCACTATCAATAATTCATCTTTCACTTGAAATTTTTGCTTGCGTAACAGGTAGCCACAGACGATTGCTCTTTTTATTGTTGGTCTACAATTTGCGCTTCATTTGTTTGTTGTAAACCCTTCTCTTTGCAGATAATCTCAGCATGATCAAGTTTGTGACACTTTCTGCATTTCATATTTGATTTTCTCCAACACTTGAAGTATGGATGATTTCTCCCCCCACAATGTTGGCAAGGAGGATACTTGCCTTCTTAGTTGTTACTGGCGGCAATAGCATTATTTTTCACTATTGTAATTTCATAGTTTCCATAATTTCCTTTCTTTTCTTTTCCTTTATTTCCCTTGGTACTTGAACCAAATTTCAACTTGGCTTGCAAGGCTCCTTCGATGGATCCCTCTTGCCTCATCATCCTTCATTGTTCTTGTGCCAACAGTGCACTCAATAACTCTGAACCTAAGGTTTGACATATCTTTAGTATTTTCCAATGAAGCAATAGTTGCCTCCTATCTCTCAGGTAAAGTTACAAGAATTTTTTTGAACTATTCTATTGTCACTAAAAATAGTTCCAAGTATCCTTACCTTATTAGCAATGCCAAGCAACCTGTCAGAGTAATCCTTAATGGTTTCGGATTTTCATTCGCTGCATCTCGAATTCTCTGACCAAGTTCACTACTTTCATTCCTCTGATTCTTTCATCTCCCTTGTACTTCTTCTTGAGGAAATCTCAAATTACTTTGGCTGAGTTACATGTCATTGTTCTACTGAAAATGGTGGCAGAAACTGCAGCAAAGAGACATGATTTAGCTTTGGATTTTGTTTTCTTCTTTTCCTTGTGGGTTTTAATTTAATCCATAGTTGGATTCCTTGACAAAGAAAGCACTTTGTAGTCTTCCTCGACAGCCTCCCATAAATTATAGGCCTCCAAATAAGCTTTCATTCTCACTACTCGGATTTGGTAATTTTCTCCGTTGAAAACTGGTGGAGTTATAGAAGAGAAAGAGACGGAATTCTCCATTGCTTTAATGGTGTTTTCGCAGAAAAAGATTTGGATAAACACTCAGAAAAAATCTCACAAGTCTCTCACAAGTCCCTTAAGAAGCAGGGCTCGGATACCAATGTTATTTAAAATTGCAGAAGCAAGATGAATTAAATCGAAAGAACTCTGTTTTATTGAACTTCAAACTGTTAAAATAAACACAAGAGCACCACAATTGAAATAGAAAATGGACTGGCTAAAAAACTGTTATCATGCCTTGAAAATAGGAACAACTATAATAAGTTATCTAATAATGACTAAATAAAAAATTGATCTCCTAAAAATCAGCTGAAGACTTTGACTCCACTCCAAGCAGTTCCTGAGACACGCACCAACAATGGCTATGTTTAAGGGAAGACATCTGGACTTTGAAATTAACAGTGTGATCTTTACATGGACTTCGACGTGGGCACCTTTATGTAGGGGATTAGGGGTGGCACGACTTCGGAATGCTCGGATAAAATTTAATATACATACAAATATTTTAGGCAAATATAGGCTATATACAAAATGTGGCAGCCAAAGTCACAAGTTGATTGTCGGTGTCAATGCTAAGGTGCAAAATTTGAAGGCATGCATCACCGGTTTGATTCTCCACTTGGCTCTACTATTCATTTATATTTGTGGTCCTACTGTTTCCTTTGCCCCTATGGACGAGCTGGAGCCACACCCGCTAGGGGTGGAGCTCGAGCTGCTGCTGATGCACGTGAGGTAACCACTCCCCCACCTCAGGACCCTGTGGCTGCGGATGTAGAAGAAGTAGTGGTAGAAGATGGAGGAGCTCAGGAGGAGGCGGCACCCGTTAGGGGTGCAGGCCTTCCTAATATGACACTAGAGGCTTTCAGGCAG